>JAOVVI020000453.1:0-31793 GCA_028571085.2 Nepenthes alata
GGCTTCATCAGCTTTCATTTTCAGCGCCGATTCCTCCGGTGACAGCTATTACTGTAGCTCCCCTCTGCTGTGGAACAGCCCCCAAAACCTAATTTTGACGGTTGGAAGGATATAATTCATGTATAGTTATTTTACAATGGATATTTTGGTATTAATTTAATCAGTTATTCACAGAGAGTTACGGGTAGTCCAATCTTATTACAGTGGATATTACTTTGAATGAACAGTCCCGTAATCTTTCCATAAAGATTTCTCACTTAAAATTGATTGTATAGCTGGTAAGTACCTTGGGTAATAATTTGTTATTCCTTTAGTTTAATCTAAAAGGCATAGTGACAGGAGACGTAGTTTTTTCACAACACAAGCGCGGATCCCTACACAGCCATTTACCCTCTCATCATATATTTGCTTTCGAGTAGTAGTTTCACATTTTTAGCAGGGTTACTCTTAGGAGAATATCAATTTCTCAGTTGAAACACGACCCTCCACTGCTCTATGGGCATTTTGTCAAAGTTGCAGGTTCTTCGATATGTCACATATATATATGAAATTAGGTCTATATTTCAACGTATGAAGCCGTTAATAAATAAACAGAATCACCGAGAAGATTTTCATATTTTTCAAATGCTGAATCAAAATTTGTACCAAACACCCTCTTATGGGGTACTAGTAGCATTACCCTTAGAGAGGGCAGGTTCCTTCCGGAGAAGCTTCTTTTGATCACTATCTATCCTCACGCAGGTGACCGGAAAAATCCGACCCAGCGAAGAGGTAGAGCGACAACTGCCAGATGATGAAGCTCGACTCAGTCGATCAGACGGTAGCCCTCGATAGATGCCTTCTCAAACATCCGTACTAGTGGATCAAAGTACCAGAAATAACTGGAATTTTTTAAAATCATCTAACCATTGGGGGGAGGGGGGAGGGGGGAAAACAAAGGCTACCATATTATACATTAACGTTCCTTCCCAACCCCCACCAAACAAAAAGAGAAAGGAAACCTTCAATAATTAAGGAGCCGAGACGACACTGAGACAGTTAAGACCTCAAAATAATGATTTATAAAAAGGGAAAGAAAGTACGAGGGGTAGGAGAAGGTGTGTGGGCGCCACCACACTGCCAGTTGCATGATGTTATTACGGGCATTCATTCCGACACCATTCGTACATTTCACTTCACGTTCCTGCATACCAAAACACCATCTCAAGAGAATCACATTGATAATAAAATCACGCAGGTCAATCGGCCATCAACGGAATATTTTGATACTAACGGCAAGAGTTTACCACAGCACCACCTAGTGGTGCTGTATAATACGGCAAGAGTTTACCGCACCACCATCAACGGAATAAGATCACCCATCTTATTGTAAAATACAATGTGGCTGTATAATACGCTTAAAGTAGTCCGACCTTTCCAGGGCCCCACCTCTAGTAGGGGCTTCATGGGGAAAAATGGAAAAACCATAAGAAAAGCACAAAATGTGGAATCCCATGTTCAGGTACAGAAACTGATCGAGCTCGTCGTAGTGTACGGCAACAGCTTTGGCAGACTAATTCAGTGTCTTTGCACAAGCTGCTGCAGCGTACTATGACCGATAGCAAGAGTTTGGTAAGAATGCATTGTGGCTTTGCTGTGAAGCTGTAAACTTACCCAATTTAAAAGTTAATTGTATATTTTACAATGAAATTGGGTTTCAAACGATTAAAATCATTCTCCCTGTGGTACAGAGTTTGCAAAGCCCAACGCATCTCCACAGACTCATCCAGGAAGCAATGGTAAGGCAGCCGCTGTGTGACTGAATAGTCATGGGTTTAGTCGTGGAAACATTCTCTTACATAGTACTGTTCTTCTATGTAAGAGTGATTCAACCCTTCCTCAGATCCCGCCCATTATGGGAGTTTTGTGCATCAGGCTGCCTTAAAGCATCGGGTTCCCTTTTTAAGACAGCCAGGAAGCACAACCATCATTCATTAATTTACTTCATCCTGTTCTTCTACGTGCTTTCAAGACAAATGGTGAAGTAGAGAGACAAGATAAAAGAGAGGACAGACTCCCAGAGGCATAATCATACTGGCCCCAAGATATAAATAAAGTAGAAAGACTATAACAGGATTGTTATATCATAGGGGAAGGATTTCAACCTCCAGGCTTGTTCTTCCACATCCAATCCTGAGCAGCTTGAAGATCCTGCAATCAATGATAAGAACGCAAATTACATGCAGGAAAACACAAATAATTTCCGTTCTAAGGTCAACAACTGGACTCAGACCCGAGCCGTTGGGAGAGGGATGCAGTCACTGGGTTCCATTCATCAACTGATACCTGTGGGAACCGGGCAAGATCCTTAACTTCTGCAGCAGTTTCCAGTGATTGCCCATGCTTTAATCCCTGAAAAATGAACAAATCAAAAAGGAATTAAACTTGAACCGACCCAACCAATGGATATAGCTGAATGCATAATCTGGAATCTTTTTAGGTACTGTCACTTGGACAAGTCAATGGTTTCTTTACCCAGACTGACAACATCATAAGGAAAGAAAGCCGAAGACTTTATAATATAGTATCATGTCCCCCACTTTTTTTTTGTGGGGTGGGGGGGGGGAGCATGCAGTGAAATTTTAAGGAATTCCTCCTCAAAGAAACTGTAAATGCCCTTTCAATCTACAGCCATCACTCAGTTAACAATCTCAATCATAACATGGTGGCAATAAAGACCATATCTAAAATAAATGACAATGTACTCACAATGTTCAAAATAACAACTCTAAATTTGATCACTATATATACAAAGTTTATTTTTAACAAAACTGATAGATTATAGATACACTCTTTTTCTGAAATTGCTTATAATGACCAATTTTCCTTCTCTCACCCTTCTTTTTTATTAATAGTTTCAAAATGATTAATCACACTCAACTTTTTGTGACTTCCAGGATATATGTTATACTGGGCTGGTGCATTGACTGGTGTCGAAGTGTTTGAGGGAGGGATGGTAGTGAAAAGCCCCTACCCCGAACTTGGTCTAATAACTATGCGACAAACAACCACATTGGCATCCCTAGCCAATGAAGAATACCACCAAAATCCATCACCAGTTGGCAATCCGTACCAATGGCTCATAGCACATTCTTATATCTATTGATATGAAGATGATTTTAGCGAGAATCATCACCAAAAAGGGTAACCAAACAGAAGAAAATAGCTCCAATCTTTCTTGCTTGTTAGCAAACTATTAGAAAACACAACAGAGCATTTATCCTTTTCAAAGGACTGGCAGCAAAAAACATTTCAGATTTACGTCAATTAATGAGAGTTCCCATGGCCATATGGAGCATCAAATCAACCCTTGCTATTCCTCATAACGCAACCTTCTACAAATTACCACACAAAATATACATGAACACAGCATAGATCAAATAGATAACAGCTATAATCTGAAACATTTGACGTGTATAATTAATACAGCCAACTAATCAGGCAGCAGCCAACAATACTGGAAAACACAAACTTCAGGAACAGGAGAAAAAACCACAGCTGTCACAAAATCAGAAGCCAGTGGTCTCATAGATGCTATCTATCATCTTTGTTGCCTCAAACTGACATAGAATTACTCAAGCACGAAAGAGGGGAATTATTCAGGAGAGCAATATCAAGCCAAACATCATGAAAAATCTGTTCAAAACAGTGATTATATAAAAATAATAATAAGTCCACAACAAGAAGCAGGAGAATCAACGAAACCACACATGGGTCACAAAATAACGAATGAAATCAAATTTACCTGGACATTTTGGTTTCCCATAACTCCAGAAGTCGGATACTGGAATCAAAAATTCAAATTAATGACAAATAACTTCAAAATTTTACAATTATAACATAGAATTGAACTTTCAATTTGGATTGTATGGGGAGGGGCATTTAACTAACCGAGTAAGGCATAGAAGACTGTTGCCACTGCTCTGGGTGGCGGAACTGTGTTTGAGCCTGCAGCTGCTGTGTCTGAGGAATTGGATGGCTGGGGAAAGATTGAAGGCTGGGGAGAGGTTGAGGTGTCTGGTTTTGAGGCTGTTGAACCACCATGTTCTGTTGTCGTTGCTCATATAGTGCGAACTCTTCAGGTTTAACCCACTAGAGTCGCACAAATAACAAATTCAAATTCCATCAGTAAACCAAGAAGGAAATAGAAGACCAAAAGATGAACCACAAAATAAATAGTATCCTCACCGTGCTTTCACCCGTTGCACTATTATGATAGTACTTGAATCCATCAGGAGATGTATGCTCTGTCCAGTTACATGTAATGGGAACCATCGCCGGTGGCATTGCATGAAGTGCAGGGCGAGAAGACATCATAGAAGGCATATCTGTTGCTAGTGTAACACCAGCAGCCGGAGCATTGATCATCGATACTGTCTGAAAATCCCAAAACAGAAGATAAGGACGTCGGGATAGAGGATTACTACATGATGCTAATACATACATAGGGGGAAAAAAACCATATATATTATCAATTTTTTTATTTTTCCCAATTCATTCATTACTTTAATTTTTCCAGATTTTATTAACAACTTGGATTTCGTACCAATTCATCATATTTCGGTGTCACGTGATAAACACTTGTAAAACAGTTCCAAGGTATGCCCCTAATTCTTCTCACTCTTTTGGAGTACTCACATCATGTGCGTATTACCATATAACTTAGAATTGTAAATTTGGCAGAGAATATTTTCGATACAATTTTGATATCAATTGGCAACTATTTATCTACAGGTCATTAAAAATGAAGGTGAAATCACCAACCCAACCCTCCCTAGGTTTTGTCCAGTAGTTGACAATTTGGGATTGTATGGCTAAGTCACACCACACAAGGCAGGCAACCAGTTCACCAAATTAGTTTCAGCTGGAGACTAGAACAACGTCCTTTCTAATTGATTGGTATTTGTGGAAAATATAAGGGGAAAGGACGGATTATGATGACTTCAAGTGAGGTAGTAAAATCAAAGTAAATTGATCTTCAATTTCCAGAAGATGTTGTCTAAGATTGGAAAAGGATGATTCTGCCGCATTGGGAAGTCAAAAGTTTAGTGGATGCTGAAAATGATTTTGTAAAGACTCAGCTACCTAAACTTTCAGATAAGCAACAATGTCCAAGAATTCTATGTTTCACATAATATATGACAAGCATCAGTAACTCTTGAACTACATAAGTTACTACATAAGTTAGTACAAATAAAATCCAAAATGGTTTACCTTCATGACATCATGGATAGCAGATAAGCAGCACAAAAAAGATGGAGACAACACATTTAAATACTCCAGCATTATTAAAGGCTGTTAAACCAGAACTTTGAACAAATAATATCCCACCTGCTGTTTACTAGCCTGAAAATTCTGAGGCATCTGTTGATTTTGACTTGCCGGTTGCATCATTTGAAACTGTTGTTGAAGTTGAGAAAATGCCTGCTGAGAAGATTGGAAGCTTGCCTGCAGAGATTGCGCCTGTTGTGTCAGCATTTGAGCTAGTTGAGAAGGAGATTGCTGCAACGGAAGTTGCTGCGGAATAGCAGACATATGATGAGGATTTGCTACAACAGCAGCAGTATTCTGCTGTTGGTTGACATTTAAAGCAGGTTGTTGGGCAGTGGAAGTTGAAGAACTCTGCTGTACAGAGAGCTGAGGAACAGGCATTTGCCCAGTTATTCCAGGAAGCTGTTGGGTGTGACCTGTAGCAAGGGGGACTTGTAGTTGACTAAGATGCCTCCCTGATGCTTGAGAAGTTTGTGGCTGAGAGTAAGAGGCAGGGGTGACTGAAGATGGAAAATGCTGGGGTGACTGAACTGGCTTCTGTAAGGGTGGTATTTGTTGACCCATGGAGAGGGCTTGTGGAAGAGATTGGTTGGAACCCTATAAAAATATTTACGGCCATTAGAAGTAAAATATGATGCCAAAAGAGAGAATCACATGTACACAAATAAAACAAAAAATACCACTCTTAATATAAGTTTACTACATTTCTACCAAACATAAAAAAAAAAATGATGCAACACTTGTGAGTGCTATCTTTTTCTTTATTGTTTTTTTTTCCCCCATTAGGCAGGCCTATATCATAGGTGTCATATCATCCTTTTGGATAAAATTATCGCAATATTTGTTTGATTGTAATCTCATATGTTGTGGCTTCTGCAATTCCTTGAGTAAAATGGAAGAAAGATTGAAGTTGTTTTTGTTACATTCATTGTACGATTATCCATTAAGACTAAGAGACATATTATTCATTTAAGTTGGAAGAAAGATTGAAGTTTTTTTATTTCATTCATTGTATGATTATATATTAGACTAAGAGACATTATTCATTTAAGTTGGAAGAAAGATTGAAGTTTTTTTTATTTCATTCATTGTAGGATTATCTATTATAGACTAAGAGACATATTGTTCATTTAACGAGGTTCAGATAGTATATCCATACCATATGGTATTGAGAAATTTCTTTCCCAATCAAGGGACAATTCCAAATGAAAATTTAACCAGCTCAGAGATAAAATAACATGATATTGTCAACAGGAAGGTTACAAAATAATAATCACAGTCAGCAGAACTGCTGTGAATATTGATTAGTGAGTAATCATTTTTTCTCCAAATTGAATAAGACAGTCCTTATAAAATTAACCAGGCAGAAAGACTTTCAATTTTCAATACTCATGCAGATAATTCCCTCCTACTATAATAGCTTGAAATTAACATCTCACACAGAAAACATAGAAGAGGAGTGATGTGAAACTAGAAGGTTCAAGAGAGGTAAATGTACCATAAGTAATATAGTGAACCTGTCATGCAAAGTTTGATAGTTTGGGCTTATTCACAAATTTGGAAAACAAACAAACAAAAAAAAAAACAAAACAGATGACTCAATCAGAAATTTACAGAAGCCAGGCTCAAGCCACTATAGCTACCTACCTCTGCAGCCACCCTCACCCTCCCGCTCAAACACCCCTATCCCTGGTTCTGTCTCTCTATCACATGGAGTTGTGAACCAAGAGGATTTCAAGAGGCTTCTGTTTAAGACCACTCCATGGGTGGATATGAATACAGGACACAAACTTCCGAGGCTAATTATGATTCGTTTCAAATCAAAACTGGAGTACACAAAAAGAAATTATTGTTCCCTTGTATTGATTAGCATTGTATATTTATATGTACTTGCCTTGTTGCATGCACAATTTGATTTTAAAATTTGTTTACTCTCCCACTTCATTCATACATGATTTCCTTCCAAGAGGAACCTTGCTCATATATATAAAAGTGATAGTCTCTTGCACATTGCAGATGCTGAGGATCAAGGAAAAGCAAAATCAACAAGTTTGCATTAAAAATGTTATTTTGCTCCACATGCGCAGAATTATAATTCTAGGTATTCCAGTGTGACTCCAGAGATCATCTATCTCCTTTCTTTTTCTTTTACTCCATTGATACATTTGAACTTCAGATCAGTTTCACCTTTAAATCCTAAAAAAAACTCACAAAAATCCTGTTTTTCTTAGTCTCAAGTTGTCCTACATCATTGCCCCGACACTATATAAACCTAACAATGGCTGAAATAGCAAGTTGATACTTTATCACCAGGACAGACCCCCAACCCCAAAGAAAAGGTTAATGTGAAAATCCAGACAAAAGTACAATCAAAGAAACAGATGAAGAAAAGGCAGGCAACTGATGCAAAAGACGTGAGTTGAGCACCTACAGTATTTAAAGGCATTCCTGTCACACCAGACCTATGAGGCATTTGGTTTCCGAAGCCCTGGGAATCAACATTAAAATAAGGCCCCAGATTCTGGGGGCTCATGGACTGCCAAGCATTGGGTGGTCCCTGACTACTCAGAGGATCCACAAAATTGGTACCGGGTGCTGATCTGCAAAAAAATGATCATTAAGGCAAAGAAACAGAAAGACTATCCCAAAGGAATAATATTTCTATTTTGAAAATTCAAAAAAACGATGGCCTGGTGCCTCCGGCTCTGACATACTGAGGTTAGATGAAATAATCGATAAAATTTGATAAGAAACTAAGTGTCTGTTTTAGGTGTAAAAAACAATTTTCTGTTTCCACTTTCCAGTTTTCATTCCTTTTTCACTTTCGATTTCACAGTTTTACTGAAAATTGCGTTAATTTGTTTCTATTAAAAATGCATATTCCAACAGTCAATGTTTCTTAATAAATAATACCAAAGAATCAACCATTCAACATATTAATCAAACAAATTTACTTGAAACTAGACTTGAAATTATTTTTTGAAGTTTGTGTGAGTTCAACTCAAAAGGTTTAGCAAATAACAATTGAAAGCCTATTTTATAAACTTCTTCAAGGGAGGAACAAATTTTAGAGAAGGGATTACTTAGAATAATATTTATAGTGAACAAACTACTCAAGCTCAATCTATGATAGCTCGGTTTACAATCACCAAAATTCTCAAAAAAAAAAAAAAACCTAGTTATTCATATCGGCGCATCGCATACTGAATGTAGTTCTTCATTATAATCTCTTATGAAAAATGGTGCTTGTCTACGTAATAAATACCGCACTACAAAAACCGAATAGTGAAAGTAAATATGCCTCAGTTAGAAGCACAATCTCAATTCATTCAAGTTTAACTCATTAAGCTAATAAGTAGAGCTTGAACCAAATTTTAACTAAAGTTTATGAGCAAAGTCATTCTCAATTCATCTATAAACTTAATTATGGTATTCAATTGTAAGTCAAGTGTAGCTCTTACGACACATTATTTTTAATAACGTTGATCTTTTAAATTATTATAATATTTTGAGTTTAATTATGTTATCATATTAGTGTTGCACAAATGATGACTTTTTTAGAAAATATTAGATGGTAACCTAAATATCAATAAAATGACAAACTTTGTGTCATCACTCATCATAATAAGTGATATAAACATATTCCATAATGTATAGAAGATAAATTTAATAACTTACATAAATTTTGAGAATTTTAATTAAACTTCCATTGTTTTTTACAATTATTACTTCAAATTTGGAATATACTAATATTTATATGTTTTTAAAACAATATTTTCAAAATCACAAATTCTCAAGTGATTAGTGTTAAAATTGGATTTAGAAATCAGCAGAAGACATTTCTTTATGGCACAAGGAAAATTCTAAAAAAGTATCTCTTGGATATTTTCTGAACTTTCCATAGATTTTGGAAACTAGCCTCAGTTTACACAACTGAACGGGGCCTAACGTATTATTAAATTTGAAAACAAAAATGAAAAAAAGAAAGAAACCCTGTTGTATAATCCCTGAAAGTCTAAGCTGCAGCTTGCCTAATAAAGAAGAAACATATTAGCAACACAAGACCTACCTGATTCCTGATGCTGGAAGAGGGACAACACCAGTAACTCCAAAGGCAGGTCCACCCCTAGAGACAGTACAGGCATAGATCAGAGTGACTACAGCACCTCAGAATTGTTATCAACACAAGCCAAGCATCAGAAGTACACAGTCAAGACTTGCGACATGGTAAAGACATCCAATTATATATGCTTCTAAACCAAATGCAAATAAAGGAAAATGTATTGTCAAAAAATAGCGAGCAACACATTAATAGTGCAGTTGTGAATAATTTACATAGAAGAAAAGTGAATGTATAAAAAAAACCTTGATTCTCCAGGCCTAGGCCTCTTAGGATCAGCAAACCGAACGGTTAATGGTTGATCACAACCCTATAAAGCAAAAAGGAATGATCAAAAGACAGCAGTACAGGACACACCAAAGAGATATGCCAACCAAAATGGCACACATACCATCATAGTATAGACTCCGTTAAGCGCATTGATAGCTGCCATTGCCGAATCCTTATGAGAAAATTTGACGAATCCACAGCCTACAAGGCAATTTAGCAAGCAAAGCAGGACAAAGATACAATTAACAATAATATCAATTAACAAAACGCAGTGAGCTATGTTCAGGAAATTCTTGTAAAAAGATATTCAAATGCCCAACTTGGAAGAATAACAGGAGAAGGAGAAAAAGCTAATCCTTGATTTGAAAGTGCCAGAGCCAACTCTCAACAGCTTATCATCCATTCTCTTAACCAGGATAATTGAGAGGAAAAAAAGGGATATAACATGTGCCTGATGATTTAGTATGTTGATGAATTTACATTCATAAACTGGGTGACGTGATTTTAGAGGGCATTTTCTAATGGTCTTAAAGCAGTAACAACTTGCTTTAAAAAAAAAAAGGCAGCCAACACATGATACCTTTTAAAAGTAATCAAACAAAAGTTAAGGTTTTTCCTTAATCCAGACAGAAAATATTACATAGTTGGTAGATATTGAGAGAGCAATGCAATTTACCCGCTCATCTAAAATATTTGGTACTTCATCCTCTAAGGACTCACAAGAAGGAAAAAAAAAAAAAAATCAGGGGAGTAGTTGACTATATAAGACATGCTTTGGTAAACTTCCTACATTTTTTGCTCAGGAACCCCTACATCCATAGAGAGACTGTTTCGGGGTAAATAAAATAAGCATGTTGATGAATGTACATTCGTAAACTGGGTGACATGATTTTAGAGGGCATTTTCTGATGATCTTAAAACAGTAACAACTTGCTTGGAAAAAAAACAACGCATGATACCTAAAAGTAATCAAACAAAAGTCAAGGATTTTTCTAAATCTGGACAGAAAAATGTAATTTACCAGCTCATCTAAAATATTTGGTACTTTGTCCTCTACGGACTCAACAAAAAAAAAATCAGGGGAATACTTGACTATATAAGACATGCTTTGGTAAACTTCCTATATTTTGGGCTCTGAAAGGGCCAGAACCATACCCCTACATCCGTAGAGAGAGTGTTTCGGAGTAAATATTTGATGTACAAAATAATGAAAATGATTGTCTGGTAATAAAAAGAAAAAAGATTAAAATTATTTTAATATGCTATTCAACAAAATCAAGTGGAAGAACTAATCTAATTGAAGAGGAAAAGAAGAGATATCTCTGAAAAATTAGACATCATGAAAGTCAAATACGAACACAATGGGAAGTCAATAAAACCAGAAGGCATACCTATGGAAAACTGCAAATGCAAAGAACATGATTGATACAGTCAACTAGTTTATTTAAAAAGATTATGACAAAATGAATGCTGTATGAGTGGAAGAAAAGCAATTCAATACATAACAAATAGACGAGGGGAGATGTCCCAAACTGTACAAACTTATTGAGGAATAAAATCAATGAGGCTTACAATGGAACTTTTGAAAGAAGAATTGAGCAGTGACATAAAAAAGAAACAACTATATCAGAAAATCAATCTGGCTATAGGCTAGTGTGATCATCGATTGAACAATATATCTGTTGACAAGTTAGTGGAAAATTTTTCAGAAGATAGAAGATCAACACATGATCTTCCCCTCCTCGACCAACGATTGCCAACTCACTAGAGAAAGGCAATGGTTCATTCGGTTGTAGTCCGATGTGCAGACTCCATAACAATTTTAAGTGAGAAGACTTATGAAAAGGTAACAGGAAAGTCCTATGATGAGTTCTAAAAATGCAGGGAGATGGCAATACATACTAGATGTTATCAAGGATATGTTTAACAGGATTTCGTTTTTTAGGTAGGTAAGCAATTTAGATTGTATTGATATTGAAATTAGAAAGACAGAAGCCAAGCTTCCTTAGCTTGGTCAAAGGCATTCCCCGAGACCATGCTAAGGAGCAAAGTGCTACGGCATGCCAGACAGAAAAAACAAAGGAAATAAAACTAAAAGAAAGCATGTTAAAAGGTGGTTATGAATAACGTAAGAACTATATGGAAGGAAATTTGGATTGGATTGGATTTACAACACAATTACTAAGTGCAAATACTAAGTGTTTGTCGGTGTTAGAATATGTTTTAAGATATGTTGTGATATATTCTTTTGTAAGGATAGTTTAGTATTTGGAATTTATGTAAATAACCATATATACACATATAAATAGAACTAACCCAAGTGTGAGGTTTTGTCTTTAATTCTTTTGTAATATTGCATGGCATCAGGGCATAGAAACTTCCAAATCCTAGCCGTCAATGCTACCGGTAAAAAACTTTCGGTAGATGATGTGCCTCCTCTCCTAGAATCAAAACCCCAAAGAAATTTTCATTTTCAATCAACGCATCACTTCCACCTGCTAAATATTTAGCATGAAACCCTATTTTTTGGCTTAATCATTTAATTCTGCTTATTGGAGTGTGCTTATACTATTATTTCTTGATATTGCAGTTCGATTTGTTGCTCCTTTGTGATTCTCCATGATTTTTCATCCTTCTTATTGTTGTTTGTGGATTTTTTCTTGTTTCGGTGATCAGCACCCACTTCTCTTATCTCAGGTTTGTTCGCATCTATTGTTGAATGGAAGTGATTTTTGTGTAAGGAGTCAGTGTATACTCTCTAGGTGTTCGATATGTAAGCTCGCATTGAGACGTAAGGTGTTCTTTTATTAGTACTCTTGGCATTCTCGGATCCTTAATCTGTTGTTGCCATTCTGACATTTGACTTGCAGCTTCTGTTATTTTGCTCAGTAGGTATTCTGTTTTTCATCCTGGTGACAGCTGGTGTTGACTATCAAGTCTTCTTGGTGTGTGTCTAATATCAGTATTAATTTCAATTGCTACTTCTTGTCAAGATGGTAGAGACAGTTATGGGACCACGACTTGATTCCACAGTGGTGAAATTGGGCATACCCGAAAGAAATATTTGAAGCTAGATAGCAAATCTGCTACAATCCTTTAAGTGGCCTATTATCATATCTAAGGAGGAATATTCACGATTACTTGATCGAAAGATCTCTTTGACTACATCTACTTTTGTTCAGATGGTTAATCCCAGAGCTGGTATCTTAATGTCTTCCTTGACAATGGTTAGTTGACTTTGGTACTTCGGATCATATGACCGGAGCCGTAGGAATCTTATCTGATTTATGATTTATAAGTTATGCTATCATGCATCCAGTATTACTGTGGTAGATGGCTCTTCTACGAAAGTCAAAAGGAATTGGTTTGGTTTATTTGACCCCTACATTACATCTCTCTGTATACTAGTCATATTTTATGTTTAATTTGCTAACTGTGAGCACAGTCCACTTTAAGAGCATCATTGTTGTCCAAAGGTCATCTCCACTCCGCTTCGTGATTTGTAGGATCTAGAGTTAAAGAAGATTAGTGCTAGAGATCGCCATTTGTCAAGAGGTCTTTAATTGTTACAGGAAGAACTAACTCCCACTGTTTGTTCCACAATTACTTCTGCACCTTTTGGGATTCATGGTCGATTAAGTCACCTTCTCTCTAGTCAGAAAAGGCTTTGGCCAAATCTCATTTCCTCTACTGACCTTTTCTATGAACCATACCAGTTTGCTCAATACCACTGCATATCATATTACCCTTGAGTTAATACTCGTGTATCTTCTTCTTTTCAACTACTTCACTTGGATGTCTGGGGAGTGGGAATTCTTCCTTATTAATAGAAGATGGGACTTTATTATTTTGTTACCTTTGTCGATAATTATTTACGAGTCACCTGGTCATACTTGTGGAAAATTCATCTTGAATTATATTCTACTTCCTATGCATTCTATAAGGACCCAATTTTTTGCTTCTATTCGTACTTCGCAGAGCGATAATAGTTGTAAATATTTTTCTGCTTTCATTTTGTCATTTCTATCCTAACATGGAAATCTTCGTAAGTCTTTTGTCCTGATACACTCCAACAAAATAGAGTGGCCAAGAGGAAGAATCAACATTCCACAGAGGTTGCTACACATTCTCTTTCCACAAATTTCTGGTTGTGTATATTATGTATGTGACATTTGTCCTCAAGGGACGAAATTTGATCACAAGTCTCTATTATGTATCTTTCTTGGATATGTGCATACTCAGAAAGGTATCACAGTTGCTTTCAAGAGTTGAGATGCTTTTTGGTATCCTTTGAAGTCAACAATTTACAAGTATAAACCCTTATATCCCTAAGTGTCTTTATCAAGGACATTGTCTAGTATTCATCCCAATGGTGATATTCTTATTTATGAGATTGTTTATACAATTGTGTCTACCTATCCTATACCTTTGTCACACGTGCCTCATTGTCCTCCTATCACTCAGACCTATATTCGTGGTCCTTGTTGGCTATTTGACTCTCTCCTAGGGCAGATCCTAGGCCAATCCCTATTGAATCGGTTCATCCATCTAGAGACTACTGATCCTGACCAATAGACCGATTCAGACTTCTTGGTAGCATTGAAAAAGAGTCACAACAATTGTGCTTAACATCCCTTATTAGCTACGTAGTCCTATGCTGGTGTTTCATCTTCTTAACAAGCTTTTGTATTTGCCTTGGACTATTAGCATACTTTGCCCTATATCAGAGGCTATTTCTCATTTTAGTTGATGGGCAACTATGGAGAAAGAGATGGTTACATTTGAGTATAATCACATAGATTTGGTATCTTTGCCTCCAGGAAGAAACCCATAAACTATAAAAGAATCTATCAACCTGAATGATTTTTTAACTCAGTTGAAAGCTTATCTAGTGGCTCAAAGATATGATCAGACATATGGAGAGAATTGCAATGATACTTTTATTCTAGACTTCTCATCTTTTTGGCACTACTCATAATTGGTTTTTACATTAACTAAATGTCAAGAATGTTTTCTTACATCATAATCTTCAGGAAATCTAATTTGAGCAACCAGGGTTTGTCACTCATAGGAGTTTAGATATGTTTGTCAGCTGAAAAAGCCTTTCTATGGTTTAAAAGAGTCCCCACGGAAGTAGTTTAATAGATTCGGTGTAGTTGCATTTGTGTTTGGGCTTCCCCATTGTTACAGCTATCACTCTATATTCTATTACCATTCTAGTGTTAGGTATATTCTTCTCATTGTAAATGTTAATGATGTAATAATTAATGGCAGTGATAGTATTGGCATTGTAGATATAAAATTCTTTATTCAAAAGCAATATTAAACTAAAGATTTCCAAGTGTGCATCAACTTATTAGCATTGAGGTTGCTAGATGTTGTCATGGCATCTACCTTTTGAAAAGGAAGAACACTATAGATTTACTTCAAAAAATTAATATGATAAATTCAAAATCTTGTGATACTCTTATGGAGCCATTAATTAAGTTGTCTCCTCATGAATCAGAAACATTTACTAAATGAAAAGGTACAAATGACTAGTTGATAGACGCAATTACCTAGCTACAACTCATCTAGATATTGCCTTCTTAGCTAATCTTATGAGCTAGTTTTTTTCTTCAACTCATGTTCCTCATTAGGAGGTTACAATGCATTTCTTGTGATATCTCAAGGATACATACAAGGTTCATTTTACAGCATAGATGAAAATATCATTATCGATATCAGTCACAGCCATATCGATATTGAAATATTATATAATACATATCGCTAATGGATTATATCGAAAGAAAAAAAAAATTGAGATCCAAAACTGACATATAAATATCAGCCAATACATATATCGGCCAAATACCAAGTGCCTTAGCCAATATATCACATATACGAAAATAGATTGCCATTTTGCTAGGGTATCAAAAAATTTTGAAATCGTGGGGCTCTAATACCAACATATAACAGCCGATATATTGGATATGGACATACTCAAGTCAAGGAGTTTCCTAAAACTAATTGCGTTGGATCACCATATGTTCAGAAGCCTACTATCAGCTATTGTGCTTTTATTGGAGATAACCTTGTGTCCTTAAGAAGTAAGAAACAAAATGTTGTAACGAGGTCAGATACAGAATTAGAATATTGTGCATTAACACATGTTATATGTGAAGTGATATGGCTTCGGCAAATGCTTAATTTTCTCCACTATAAAAGTACAGAGTCTTCTCAACTGTGTTAAGGAGTTCAAGTTGCATATATTTATAATAAGTTTGGCTTGATTAACATTTATACTTTAACTTAAGGAAGAGTGTTAGAATATAATATTAGAATATATTTTAAAATATCTTATAGTATATTCCCTTATAAAGATAGCTTAGTATTCCTGACGTAGGTAAATAACCATATCCATATGCATGAATAGAGCGAACCGAGGGTTTTCTCTATATATCCCCTTTATAATATAACAAACTAATTACCTTAGTTATGGAGGATTAGCTCATTAGATATATTAATGTTCCATCGTTTATGCAATTTGCATATGATATTGTTTTCATATATGAAACTAGAACAGCAGAATAATAGTTTGGTTATGGAGAGAGGCTTTAGAATCAAAAGATTGAAGATAAGTATGATTGTATGACGTAGTACATAGAATGTCACTTAACTAATTCTAGACAGAACAATGAGCATGCCAAACTTAATATCAACCATTAAAAGCAATAGATTCTGCCAATTATGATTTGTAACAAATAGAGAGTTTAAGGAAAATGCCATCCATTGGGGTAACTCCCGTTGGTTAAAATAAATCGATGCTTTTAAAATGTTTAAAATGCTCTATAACTAACAAAAACAATTTTGAACACTACTAAAAGACCAACTATATGACATGGGTCAGAATGCTAAAAATTCGAAACTACTTGAGAACAGAGTATAGATATGATGAAATGAAGATGAGTGAGTGGTGTCAATCTAATCATAGAATACGAAAAGTAGCACCTAAAAAAGTAATTGGTAAAAATAATTCTAGTACTTAAAAATATAGGCAAAATGAAGCACCAGCAACAAAAAAGCAAGTAGGCTGAGAAAAAACTTGGAATGAGATAAGAAAAATTAATTAACTATACTTCAACTTCAATTGAGCAAAAAGCCAAAGCGCTTCAACTTCCGAAGGAAGTTCCCTAATCCAATGTGTAACGAGAAAAACAAGTTATAGAGTCAAGGCCCATGTAGTTAAATTTAAGATTATGTTATTGTTGTTGGTTTTTTTTTCCTTTTTTGCTATGCTTTGGCTCTTACTTGAGGGAAGAGGAAGAAGAATCACAAGTGGTGGGCTACCGGATTCGAACCCATGACATGTGATTAGACAGTTGAGCTCTTATACCACTGGCCTCCCCATGGGTGACCATTGTTACTGTAGTCTATCTTTTGAAATATTTCTCAATCAACAAAATAAAAAGATGATCACAACAATTTCATATATCTTTATGAACCAGAAGTCAATAATTTCAAGTGAAACCATGGTAACATAGCAAAAGAATGGTGCAGCAATACTTAATATGACTCAGAAAGCAGACCATGGTGTCATATTAAGGTATAACAAACCTCGACTTTGCTTTAGCTCATCACGCATGAGGTATACATCATGAACACGTCCATAAGGTGCAAAGATCTGGTACAGAAATTATATAAATTTAGTCTAACAACCTTTACATGAGTCAACAGGACAAAAATAAAATTAAAAATAATAAGTGAAAACATAACAAAACATAATAGACTAAAAGACAAGCAGACCAACATGGAAGCAAATTTCAAAGACACAGTATAGAAGAAAAAGATCAAGAATAGTATCTGGATCAATCCAAGTTTTCTTTGCACACAGGAAATAAGAAATTTTGAAATGAAGTGGGCTAGGGAAGGAGAGAGGCCACTTTGGAGTAGAAAGAAATTTACAGTAAAAGAAGGAAAACCAGAGTGAACCAACAATTAATTACAGCAGTCAAACTCTGCAATTGTGTAATTTGGGGGAGGGGGATGTTTACTGAGTCCAAATGGTTTGATGGACCAAAAAAAGAGTCCTATAGGATATGGAAATGATCCAAAGCCCAACAACTGACTAGATAGGTATTCCCATAGAAGCAAATGAGAAGTTTACATCACACACCAATGCTTCATATCACATTTACCGAGTCCAGTGAAAACTGAACTCAATGATAATTCAAAAGATGAAAGTGAAACAAACTAAATCATATCAACTTCGTTGACAAAAAGGCCTGTGGACGTAACACACTCATGTTGGGATTCAGTTTATGTAAAACATACTTCTTCAACTTCCTTCTCCGTAGCTCGTTTGTTCAGTGAGCCCACAAACAGCTTGTACTCAACTGCGCCTAAAATATAAGAAAATGCATAAGAATGCCAATTCAAAGACTACAACAGTTCCAATATAAGAATTGCTTCTTATAAAATCAAGATCATTTCAGAGGCTCCTTATTCAAGCTCAACAAGAGACAGTTAAAAGGTTTTCCATCACCCCAAACTCACACCCCATCCTCCCCTCACGTTCTTCACCAAAACAAGTGAATCCTCAGATCTATAAATGTTGTATCACTTCTCATCCTACCATTTTCATTCTTTTCAATGGACTATTCTTATTCAACTCAAATGCATTATTATCTTCTTGAAAGTCAAAACCCATAACATGTCAACGTTTAGAAAGCAACTCCAGGAAATTCTGGCTCATTTCAAACAGACATGGGTTACCTTTATCTACAATGAATAGCGTTCCAACATATATATTTACCTACTAATAGGTGATTTGTTGGATATGTCAAAAATGTCAGAAGTACTTCACTCACTAATATCCAATATCTAGTGACTTGCAGATATCTCACAGGCAAGATATATGGAAAATTAAAGGTCACAGAGCATTACCAAGGCGTTCACGTTCACCATCAGCATATCTAACTTGGATAGGGCCAACTCCCTGAGAAACACAATTATAAATGCTGGATTTAATAAGCATCATTCAGCAAATAACCAAACAACCATAGCATCAAAGACAACTGACCCCAGGCAAAGTGTATTGGTTGTGCAAGGCTCTAATTGCCTCATCTGCTTCTTCAGAAGTAGCGTATTTTATAAAACAGCATCCTGCAGGAGCAAAGAGTTTTACGCTGATTTATCAGGTTTCTTTCTCCCTACAAGCACTGGTCTAGATTGGCAGAGAGAAAAAGGTCATGGAAACAAAAACCTAGAATTTACAAAACTGCAGCCAGCAGACCCAAAAAAAGCAAGACCACACATTAGATTGACGATCTGGGAATATGATTATTATCAAAATATCCCATGTACAATAAGTTTAAAAAAAAAATAAACAGCTTACAAAGGAAAAAGTACCAACCACACTATTTGAAAGTATCAACATAAATGTCTGAGAGGAAAAAGACCAAAATTTGCATCATGCTGTCAAGAAGAGGCGTCTAATTGTCCCGTGAGAGCCTATCTTTACTCTAATTGACTCCATTCTCTGCTGTAGAATCAAACCAGGAGTATGTTCAAGTATCGCAAGCAGTGGAAATCCCTACTCGAATTCACACCTCATGTTAGTACTGATGACAACATGAGCTCTAGTTAAGCCTAATAAATTAACATTTAAAAAACAAATACCACTCACTATCAGGCACAGCAGCAATGTGCATCTCTAGATAACCATATACAGAAGCCTGAGAGAGTTTACAGAAGCATAGGCCCTCAATTCTTCTGGGAAGCAGAGATGGTAGCTTCCTCTTTCTTCAATTTTCAACTCTCTCCCACCTGTGTTCCTATTCTTCAATTGGATTCCTACTCTCCTGCTGTATGACTATTCCAGTTGGTCCCAACACTCTCCCCTATAAATTATAACCATTATCAATCCACCATCAAGTAACAAAACCAGTGCCGAGTGAAAGTCATCCACAAACCCCATTATTTTTGTCCCCAAAACACCACAGCCAACAACCCATGACAATTCTGCCACCACTATTCCCCTCCCTCTCTTTAGTTCAAATATAAACCATCTATCATTCTCTTCCTACGTCTATGGCCTCTAGTTACAATTAGGCCAATAAAATCACCCTGTCTATGGCCTCTAGTTACAATTAGGCCAATAAAATCACCCTTTCTTTTCTCTTTTGGTTGAAGATTCCTCTTTCTTTCAATCTCCCCTACAAGCCACCACTTTTGCTACCTGACCCTCTCCCCTTTCTGATTTAGATATAAAAATAATTGGTTGCTTCCAAATTAGATATTTTTGAAGAAAGCATTGCCCCAAAAAACCCCAAAAATCAAAAACAAGAAAAAGCGTACAGAACAGAAAAGGAGCATCTGAGAAGAGCTCAGAAATAAAGGAGGGGAGATGGGTTTTTGATTAAAAATTATGGGAACAACTGGATGGTTCCAAAGTGATCATCTAACAAAAGGAGGGGTGCCTCAATATATTGCCTCTGAACTGAAGGATTGGAAATGCTGCAGCCTGCTTACTATGATTATAATATTTACGATACATTTATGAGAAAATAATATATCATTCTAAATATAAACATGGTAAACAACTAATCATAAAATAAATACGAATAAAAATAGGCACAGTAGATTCGCCAGCTTGAGACCAGAAGCTAGAGCTTGAACTCAACATGGGGTGTACTCAAATAACTCCATGGAAACCAACAGACTTGAAGATCGCCAGCTGTCTCATGTAATTTAAATCCGCAACTAAGAGGAAAGGTTTTCACAACCAAGTTAATGCACCATGTAAATTCCTCGATGACACGAAGAAAAAGAGCATTTTTCGAACCAGGAAAGTTCAGAATTTATGGCTAAATAGTCTACATTAGCCCACTAACCAGACACCACTCATGCAAACCAACTTAAACTGTCGTTCATGTTAGAGAGATGAGTTGAAACATTCAATTACCCATTATGTATTGCATGCATAAACATATGAATGCATGTCACCAAAGCTGGGAAATAAAATACACATCGACAAAAATGAGCTTGAATACACAGCATCGACTCAAGCAAAAACCACCGAAAAGACAAAAGGCAAAAAAAGTAGAAAACAGTGTATCAAAGGCTACCTATGGATCAGCTCTCTGAACCACCAAATTGACAAAAGGCAAAAAAGGAGTCGGAAATAGGGTATCAAAGGCTACCTATGGATCAGCTCTCTGAACCACCAAATAGACGAAAGGCACAAAAGGAGTAGAAAATATGGTATCAAAGGCTACCTATGGATCAGCTCTCTGAACCGCTCATCAAACAACAAAAAGGAAATAAATCCCAATAGTAGCTTCTAAAAAAGCACAGGTCTCAAGGCATGTTATTTACTCGAATTCTGTCAAACAAAATGCACCAAATACATGCCTTGCATGCCACTCATTCATTTGAATTCTCCATCAATAATGATACCAGCCCTTGGCATTCAAGAAAACATACACTTTTCAATATTAACATGCAGAAAGTCAATACAGTGCAATGTCCAGATGCAATGGCAAGATATACCTTTCAGCACACAAACTTCCTCACATAACAGAAAGGACCCAAAATGATTGTTCCAAGCCAGAAAGGGCAATCAGAAATACAGCATAATAAGGATTTCCATTGAAGTAAACTTGTGAAGCAATCACTCCAATGCACACTAAAGGAAATACTCCTCACATTAGAAATGGCCTCCTAAATGCGAGCCAAGAACGCAATGGTAATACCTAAGATACAAACACAATGCTACAATCTGCAACATTACAATATCCTTAACAAAACTTTATCACAATGCCGCAATGGCATCAAGAGCTAGAAGGACGTAGCCTATATTTGAAGTTTTCAACCTGTGAGTGGACAGAATACAGAAACTGCAGCATAATATTTGCCAGAAACAATAAACTCAAGAACAAGGCAACATCTCAATTATTACATTGATGATAGAAAAAAAGGGTAGGGTAACCACTACTCAAGTTGCACCTATTCCCCTTCTAACCAATAAAAATCTATCACAGTTATTTCTTTCAGCATAAGCATTCAAGATTCTACAGCTAAAACTCAAAGCATGGAAGTAACCATGCACATACAAGAATTGGAGAGATGTTCAAACATTCTACCGATTTATCTGAAACACTAAGTGATGACTCTGAAAGAGATAGTATGGAATACAAAGATCGGCGAGATAGATCTATCCTGCTGTGATCATATACGTAAATGGAAAAGAATTTCAGTAGAAAATACAACAACAAAACAGAAAATGCAGGGCCAGATGGATTTCCCATCTTTATCAGTAAGGCTGAAATAGATATATTTAGCACTTCAAAAGAATGGAATTTTACAACTGACACATTGATCTAGATTATTAACACCCATAATTCTCTTCATGTTAG
This sequence comes from Nepenthes alata, assembly GCA_028571085.2. Classification (NCBI taxonomy): domain Eukaryota; kingdom Viridiplantae; phylum Streptophyta; class Magnoliopsida; order Caryophyllales; family Nepenthaceae; genus Nepenthes; species Nepenthes alata. The sequence goes on from JAOVVI020000453.1 coordinate 22,099, forward strand.
AGAACAACCTTAAGTGAAAAGCAGAAAGTATAAACATAAAGGTGAACGCAAGTTCCGAATTCATGCCCATCACTCTCTTTTGAAGCAGACAGAACAAAATAAGGAGCTTCATCACATAACAAGGTTATTCAAGAATTTTACTTGTATTATGCAGTCAAGGACATTACCAAACAAACATTTCTAGGAGATCATTAAAGCGATTCAGAGAATGGCCAGAGAACATGACAAGTGAAAGAATGAAGGATTAGATAGACTAAAGCGAGATCATCTTCCCAGCTTGAAACTCCCATAGTAATTCCAAACAAATATTGATCATGCGAAATGAACAATGAAGTGAACAAATGATAACTTGAGCTAAAAATCATAAAGTTATCTGCAGTGGAAAAGATGAAAATCCCCATCAATGTCCTTTGATACTTTGATACAGCATCCATAGCATCAAAACTAAAATGCCTACAGTCCTCCAACGTCAACTTGTATGTCAAGATCAGAATCAGTTGCCCCAACTATGGATCTAAATATTCTAATGCAACAAGCCAAATTGTGGCAACAGGGAAATCAAAGTTTTCTTTAAAACATTCTGCATCACACACTTAAACTTGTCCGTTCAAGTTGACAAGGATGAACTGTGAACTCTCTGTACAAATCATTGGATGAAGAAGATAGTCGCAGAATGAATAGGGCAGAGGTTGTAGACAAAAAAAAATGTTGAAATCGTTTGTTGGGGGGGTGGAAGCAGGCATAAACACGTAGAAAATAAAACAGAAACACATTGGAGAAAGAATTTTACACAACGTCAAACTCACAGCAAAAGGTCAACGAACACTTGGCAGCAAAAGGAAACACGACAACAGCCCCTCCATACCAATAATTAGCAACAAAATATTATGTCAAAGACAGTGCAGAATCCATCCAATTGACGAAACCAAACCAAAAAATCATCATAGTTATTATTGAGCTCATGGCGACATGGTCAACCAATAATGCGAAATTTACATTATAGATGATAGAATCTAAGCCATAAATATGAAATAGGATCTCAACCATAAAAACCAGAATTAGGAAAGCTGAAGCTCTAAAGAGTTTCCAAATTCCTAGTTACTGTTGAGAGTAGTAATGAAATTAAGACAATAATTCAAAAATACAAGACAACAAATTTACGTGCTTCCTTCTAGAGGTAAGAGCTACATCCATAGGCAACAAGATAATGGTATTTTCACCATTATCAAAAAATTATAGCGGAATAACTACAAATCCAAACGTACTAAAGGACTTGATCAAACTCTTCTCAAAAGTTAACACTCTTATTGTTTTGTGAAGAACACAAAAACACGGCTTGTACACACACTCATAACACTCAGCTAGAGAACACAATTATGAATAGACTACATGCAACCAATGTGATACATCATTGCCCACACTCCAATCTATAAATAGATACAAGGTCTGATCTACAAGGTTAATACAAGTGTGTGATTCCAAAGTGAGATTAATCAAACAATCGATGAAGACAATGAACTTCCTCTTGTCATCAAAGTCATCCTTGAATGTGTCAATTTCCCATGGAAGCCATAATTGATTGGCAATCTTCCAAGAAGCAATTATGGCAACACAGTCTTCCATGAGCAACGACAAAGCTGAAGTGCATGATCCATGCACTAGCAGAATGAGTTGTCATGGCATTAATGGCTTCACAGTTACGCGGTCTTCCAAATATCAAATTATATACATTTGTATGCTCCCAAGACATAAGTTAAGCTCTCACGGGACTATTAAATACAAAATCACAAGCAAATTGCTGTGTTGCAACTTTCAAGTTTACAGCCACTTTAGACAAAGGTACCACAACACATAAGTTAAGCTCTCACAAGACTATTAAATACAAAATCACAAGCAAATTCCTTTGTTGCAACTTTCAAGTTTACAGTCACTTTAGACAAAGGTACCACAACATATTCACTGAAAAATGGAGAGTAATGGTACCATACTGTAGCATTGAACATTATAACATCAACACAAACATTCACCACAGTCTAACAAAATCCATTATAGTATCAATCAAATTGTGGAACATAAGAAAATAAGTTTGACCAGACCAAAATACAAACAAAAGTGTGTTGCTGTATCCTACAACCACATCCAGTGAAAGATCAGTCCGTGAACAGAAACTTTTCAAGGCCACAAACTTAATGACTGCCAGTAAGAAAAAGAAATAAACTGCAAGGAAAGTGGCCACAGAAATCTGCACCAATACTGATGATTCCCAATCAAAGAGCCAGAAGCCTTTCCTATATTTTGCTACATCATTGCACAACAAAATTATCAGAATTCCAAAAGAAATGTGCAGCCATGCAAACAACTAAGAAACCAGTCCACAAGAACATGGAAAATAACTCAAACAATTGAAAGATCCTGTACAGCACTCAAGCAATTCCTTGCAGACCAAGAGAAAAGAGCAGGCCCAACGTATTGAATATAGAGAAACACCCATCAAATGAAACAAAAAAGCTGCACAAAGGACATTTGTCGCCAGACAGATTCATTGAAGATAAAATGTCATAGAGGCTAAAAAATATCTGGTCATCAGCGGAACATTCAGACAGGTTCCATCACCACTCATCTACCCCCACTTCATAGAAAAAGTTTCAGAATGAATAAAGACACAAAAATGAAATTTGACGGAGCTGCAATTCCAAACATCATATCGCAACCCAAAACCCATTCATGACCAGCCTGTAAAGAGCCAGTGCTCCAAAAAAAACATTCATCCATATTTGCAAAGACAATTGATCGCCAAAATCAACTCATGCAGAACCTACTGAAAACAAATGGGCGCATACATAGACAAGCGAAGAATCAGATTTATGGTTTATTGCCCAAAGAGTCCTATAAGGTAGATATTGCATTGGATAACCAATCATATATATTATTGACCAATTCCAAGTACAGCATCCATCTGAATTCAGTCAGGTACATAACATTACATTCCAATGAAAATTTTCCAAGACAAAAAAGGGTGACCCATGCATAAAGATACTGATTTGCATGCTCTAGGTAAGGAGTACGCAGCCTTAACCCTACAAAGAAAAGAGACTATTTCCATGGTTTAGAATCACGACATCCAGATCAAAATGGAGCAACATCACTGTAGCTGCAGTTGCACCGAGGCTCGCCCTCTTAATAACATGACAAAAAGATAGCAAAAGATTGTCTCAATTGAATGCGGTCACTAGCGATCAAAAAACAATAATCCATTTTATATTCTCACTTTGTTTACATCATATGAACGTTTAAGCATCATGACATAAATTATCTACAGCACCAAACACATTTCCATTACAAGGACTTGCTTGCTAGGTAATGCACCACTGCCGCAGCCAGTAACCAGGAAACAGGACAGAATCCTCCAATTTCACAACAGTTCTACACATACAGGTTTCTACTAAGTCCACATGTCTCGCCTCTTCTTGTACAACAGTGCGAACACAAAAGAAAGGTTGCAATGAAAACCGATAGGCCCGCAAATTGTTGCAAAACTAACTGAGATGACACAAAGCGTAAAGTTGCTCCCATCAGCCCCATACAGTTCCTGAAAAGAGAGATGGAGATGAAGCACAATCATTCATAAAATATTAGCAAAAGCACATACCTTGCTGCTGTCCTGTTCTCTTATCTTTGATCAAAGCAACTTCTATGACATTTCCGTGCTGTTCAAACAAAGGCCGAATCTGAAAAGACAAGCTTTATTAAGTAGAAATATCACAAAGAGAAGGCAAATAAAAAAATGAAAAACACGCTTATTGCTTTAAGCAAAGATCTGAGTAAAAATAATTAAAGAAAGTTCACTTGTACAAAATGTATAGCCCCAATAAAACAGTAATATTCAGAAATTAAATTGCGTATTGAAAAGTACAGAACTGATCCCAGCCCGATGAGAAAGGAAGATTAGGGTTTCAAATGCTCGCGTAACTTTTAGACAGTATGAAATTCATAATCCATTCACCTATTCATTAAACATCTCAAAGCTAGATCTTCAACCATAACAAAAGCATCAGGGGTTGATGACCAAAAAAGTTAAGCAGTCAACACTCAGCAGTCAAGAAAAAAACAATCGCAAAGTTTCAAGTAACAGCCCAACAACATAGTATTTGCACCTAAGATGCTCACAACGAGACTGCTGAAGCATTAATAAAGGTCCTATTCAAACATCTCAAAGCAAGCTAAGCTGTCCCCTCCATTGTTAACCAAAATAGCGACCCCACTTGAATAACATATGGGACCATTCAAATTTTGGTTTTTTCTAGCCAATGAAAGTGTCTCTCTTCATCTTAGAACCTAAAAAGTCCAATCTGAGTTCAATATCACAAAAATTGATAATTTAGTTTTCCACCCAAGATTAAAGATGGTACTTCTTCCTAAAGCAAATTATCATCATTAGGCCACATGTCTGCAGGCCATATACTTTCAATAGCTAAATTGGGTGCCACTCTTTGCCAACACTGGGAAAGCAAAATGGTATATTATACAATTCTAGACAGAATAGTAGAAATCCACATTCATTTTAGCAGCCCATAAAGTGACTAGATTACCTCTTCTTCAGTAGCCGTCCTTGGAACAGATCCCACAAAAAGTTTGGCAAAGTTGCTACCGTCATAACGATCTGCAGTTAAAACACATTGCTAATCTAAATTGTCAGACAAAGTTGGATAAACTGATTGAGCAAACAACTCCATAAACAAGTTTCTCCTAGGGGAGGAACATTATGAGTAGAACCAGAGTAAGCAAGTGTAGAGACACAGCCAAACAAGTTCCCACAGAGGATGAGATAGGTATAAAAAGATGAAAATTTATGTATTGAATCTCATGCTTCAAGTAACAGACAAAAAAGGCAATGAAAGGTGGCAAAAATATCACAGATCACCGCTTCAAATCCAAAATCTACATGGAATGAAATAGGGACTCATTTCTACAGTATAAACCAATCTTGTGATGAATTAACAAGTAAATCATCAAAATTAAGATCAAATATTTCATCAGGTTACAGAGTTACAGGATCCAACAAAATACTTACTCCAGATTCTACAATATTTAGCTCTTTGCTAAAAATTAAATGAACAAATATAATATGGTATTTTGGATCTTGAGCTATGAACCAAAAGCCAGAATGATATTAGTTCTACGGATTCAAAGCATATAAAACAAATAATTACCCCAATCTCTTGAATAATTTGAATTCATATCAAGCATTCATATAAATGACAACACAAAAAGAACAAATAATAACAAGCAGCCATCATTTTGGAGAGAAAGGGGATGGTGAATTAGATGCCAAGAAACATCAATCCCATAATTTATCAGACACATATCATTTGAATGTAATTACATTCACCTACAAATTACTGATCTAAATCAGGTGAATCAGTCCTAGAGTCCAAAACTGAACTCTCATTGCTTATTCTGTAAGATATTAAATCCTACACTTCAATGGGATTTCAGACATCACAGCACATAACTAAAAAGATCTTCAGACAGTTGGTCCAGGTTAGCAAATTTTCTGGACAATCAATTTTATGTGCAATAGAAAAGCATCTTTTGTCTTACAACAAAGCAATACATGCACAAAGATCTTGAAGCAAACACCAAGTAAAAATTTAGGCAAGAACAAATTACACTTGGTTTCAAGAGAAATCAATAGGTTAAATAGAATTTGTTTTCCCTTCAACAACTGAGTGGCATTGATAACTGAAAGTTGAAAAGTTATTTCCAGAAAAAAGGAACCCCTGTTATTTTTTTTTAATTTTGGCAAGTAAAATGAAACTTTAACACCCTTTGTTCAGGCATATGATTTTAGCATAACTAACATGCTATTCAAGAAGAGGGAGGCTCATCATACACTTTATGATGAGGAAAAAAGATCAGTTGTGTCACAGTTACCATAAGAAAATCCTCAAAAAGGTCTAACCATGCAACACAATCTATTGGGTCTGGATATACACTCTCTCTATCGAAAGAGGATTAGTTACAATCACCCAAGAACCAATTGGAGGAACTTAAATGGTGAAAAGCACACTCTCTCTAGAAGCCATATGCTAAATGAAGGCACTGGGGATCTCAACAGGAGAACTAGTGAGATGTGGATGCTAGCAATAATTGTATAAGAAAAACTATAAATTAAGTTTTAGGGGAATAAAATTCAGGGCGCCAAGCAAAAGAAAGATTGCTGATAGCTGAAGGAGGTCCAAGATAAACGGAAAGCTAGGAAAGATTATTATAAAACCATGTATAAGTGTAGAAATGATAATCTGGAGATAAATAAACGAGCTAAAAAAAAGGCAAGGATGGCGGCTAATGAAGCCAAGTCTAAAGCAACCAATATTTTTACTAGAAAATTAATACAAATGAAGGAGAAAATGACAACCTTAGCAAAAAACATGGGATATGAGATTCAAAGACTTGAACAAAGTGAAATGTATAAAGAATGATGAGAAGCAGGAAGTTGGGGAAAACACTTGAAGAAATCAAAGAGAGAGTTAGTTTTACAAGCCTTTAATGAAGTAGAGAGAGAACCATAATCGAGAAGAGCTTAGCGACTCAAAACTATCTTGCTTTAATGATGTAAAATAAGGAAGTGAAAGAAGCATTGAAAACAAGATGATTGGAAAGGCAGTGGAACCAAATAGTACTAATGAATGTTAGGAAAAGCATGGAGAAGGAAAGAATTGTATGGTTGACATATTGAAATATGATATCTATTAAGAAGAAAAGGGGGATATTCAGAGTCATACTGTTTATATATGAAGATAGTGAGAGGTAAAGCAAGATACAAGTGAACCGGTGAACCGATTTGGATTCATACGCACAATCAATGTAGTTGTGTATTCAATGAGCATGATAGGGCAATTTAAGAAAAGGAAAGAAGTACCTATCTATGGTCTCCATTGATTTGATGAAGGCAATGCAGTCCCAATAGGTCTTCTAGAGGAATCAAAGAACTGAGTTTTGAAGGCATGTATACATTAAACCATATCAAGATCTTCGGATTGAGGAGCAACCCATTGATGAACAAACTGGAGAATGAAGTATCTCTGAAGGATATTATAACAAAATGAAGTTTTATGATATGGATTTCTCAAAGGAAAGACATGAAGGTTTCTTCAGTATCTAATTTATTTTTCTTTTACCACATCAATGGATCAAAGTCACCTTCCATTAAATTTTACTCCTAAAATCTAAACCACAAATGTATCAAAAAGGCTTATAAAGCTATAAGCTGAAAAGATGCAAGGTTTCCTAAGGATTTTTCCTCAGCCACTAGTGTTGCCATTCAGTGAGTTTGATCTTCAAACCCAAAAATAGGCATTTGGTTTGAAAATCTTGTTTTTTTTTTTTTTTTGGTTTGAGGGAGCACTCAGGGAAGTGAAGAAAAAGTAGGTCTCTGGATATTGAAACTCTACATTTGCAATTTTTAGGCAATTGATTATGTGGGGATTGGAGTGTCAGAGAAATCATGCTTTTTCACCTTTGGATGCTGATAATACTTTGAATACTCACTTGAACTCTTATGCACAGCTTACACCTAGCATATATTGTCTGACGGAAAAGCGGAAACAAAGGAGGAAAGAAACCATCAACAGTATTCCTCCATAAGATTGGGAAGGAAAGGGTAGGCTAATGGGTTGCCAAACAATTACCCAAAGCAAATCACGGAGCTCCAACTCCCACCAACTCCCCCTCCCCATTTCTACAACACTAGAAAAATGAGCGAGCGGCATCTTTTAAAGTGCTTTTTATCTAGCATATATTGTCTGATGGAAAAGCAGAAAGAAAGGAGGAAAGAAACCATCAACAGTATTCCTCCATAGGATTAGGAAGGCAAGGGTAGGCTAATGGTTTGCCAAACAATTGCCCAAAGCAAATCATGGAGCTCCAACTCCCACTAACTCCCCCTCCCCATTTCCACAACACTAGAAAAATGAGCGAGCAGCATCTTTTAAAGTGCTTTGTATCTAGCAAATGGCTAAAAAAATATTAAAAATACCATAAAAATATTAATTTCATCTTCTAAGAGGTTAACTTGATGTAATAAGGTTAATATGAAGGTCATGGGTTCAAACCACTGAAATGATAACTCGGCAATGCATTGATAAGGTTATATCTATCTAGCTCTTCCCAATATCCAGACTGTTGAAGTCAGAACCACAAGTTGTGAAGCCCTTTTTTCTCTTCTAACCAAAACCACAAGACTGAATAATTTGAAAACCCCCCCCCACAAAGAACCAATTTGAATTTTCAGTGTTACGGCCAAATGAAAAGGAAGGGCTTTGAATTGCTAGCTGCATGGGCGAAACTAAAACACGCTAGACAGAAAATAACAAAGAATCACTTTCTTTAATAACACAAGTGCAATTCATTCTTTCAATTCGCATACTAAAAAGCATAGAAGTCCAACAAGCAATTCAAAGTTTGAAACGCCCAGCAGAAAAATCCATAATACATAATAACAGCAGAGAAGAGACGGCAGTACCAGGAGAGCCACCACGCCCGGAGAAAGGGAATCCTCGTTTCTGGCCAGAGAAAGGCGGCTGGAAACTTGAACCGTACGCAGCACCTCCACCTCCGCCACTCATGGGTCGAAATCCACCATCGGCTCCAGCTCCCACAGGTCGGAAACTTCCGCCACCGACACCGGGAGGCTGGCTGGGTGGACTATCAAAAGGATGGTGGCCTCCGCCGACACTACCAGAGAATCCAGCACGAAAATTAACAGGATTTCGACGGTGGTTATTAAGTGGTGGGGCACCGTCGGAAAAGCGAGAAGGCCGGCGGTAGGGTCTCGAATCGGGGTTGTTGCCATAACGATCCCTGTCTCTGTCCGTGTCTCTATCCCGGTCTCGATCCCGGTCACCTCTGTGCCTCTCCATCTTCGAAATGGGAGCTCTGAATTGATTGAATTCCGTTAAAACCCTAGCCCTAGATAACTCAAAGAACCCGCGAACAGGACGATGATACCTGAGATAACACTATAGGTTTAGCTTGAAATAACAATCATCCACTCCGTCATACATACTCTGCTAAAATTATGAAAAATAAATAAAAGACAGTTTTATTTCAGTTTTTATACTTTTTTTTATATTAAAAATAATAATTTTAATATAAATAAATATAAAATTGTATTGCCCTATACTTAGCTGTGAAAATTATGCATTTATGTTTTTTTTTTTTTACATTTAATAAACTTGAATAAAACAAATATACTTGAAGCATCCTGGATCCGGATTTCGAACAGAGTCGGGTCGACTTGAATGTCTGTATTCGATTTCGTTTACCGAGTTTAGACACTACACACTACTATAACAAATAAGAGATTAGGTGTCGACGGGATGTTGCCACGCTAAAAATATTCTGACGCTCAAGTGAGTAATAGGCATTCAACTTTTAAAAAGGAAAATGAAAATAAGAGTAGAGAGAAAGCAATGAGTGTTCGTTTTTAGACGTAAGAGGCATTCTAATGACTCGTGATAAGCATAGTTTCCCAAACTCTGTGTTCGTGATGAATGAGTGAGAGACTAAATCCTATAAGCGTGAAAGCTTGAAGGACCGTCGAAGTATTGTGACAGATTCTGGAGAGAATGGTGCCCCTGAAGCCTAAAAGATGAGTGTGAGATTATTACAGTAAGCGTTTGTATGCTTAAAAG
>JAOVVI020000454.1:1314-31780 GCA_028571085.2 Nepenthes alata
CCTAAAATGTCTAGATAAAAGTCACTCCTAGCTCATAGAACCAAATCTTAAAGGGAAGTGGAGGCATAGGGTCGCATCCCCCTGGGTTTTGGAAGCAAGCAATGTACGGAAGTGATTAAAATTCCATTGGATAAATACTTTTGTTGTATAACTCTAACGTTAGCATTTTTAATTTTTAGGGGAGGGTATGCCTCATAATTTTAGAGATAAATAGAGCATAACCCATTTGAGCTGTACGATTAGAAGTGTTATGTCAAAAAACCTACTTCTCTATCATTTTTATTCTTTCATCCACTTTGATCTTAGAAGCTATTCACTTTGTATTGAGAACGTTTATTAATTTTGAGTGGTTAGCAAAATACACCTAATGTATTTTTAACCCGGAGGGTATGTAGGGTGCTACTGCAAAACTTTTACTCCTGGTGAGAACGTCATTTGGTACCTTGAGCGCATTGAGGATTCTATCTTTTAAGGATTTCCTCCCTATCTTAAAAATTTAAGTGACCTTTGAAACAGGAAAAGATAGGTTGATAGTGTGCATTGTCGATCATTAGCATCTTGGTTTTCATATGCGTCTTTTTCAAGATAATTTTTTTGCCTTTTGACTTCCTCTTGGAAGTCGAAATTTATGGTTGGGGGGGGGCTTGAACCTGACGAGGTGGGTTCTCAAATCTGTCCCAAAGGGATTTTAGTATCGAGGACATATCTTATATCTGTGTAACCATTGCTCCTATGTTTGGTGCTATAGGTGAATAAGTACTTAATTGGTTACTATTGTTAGAAGAGATGCCGTGAGAGGAGATGTCTTGAGGGATTTGACTTGACTAGCTGTGAGCTCGAGTATTCTCCATGTCAAATTGTTTGTGGATCTTTGTGGGGGTATTCTTATTTTAGGGGAACATATTAACTAACTTATTTTCACAGATGGGTTTAATGATGCATATTTTAGATGTGAATTTTTATCCAAGAGATCCCAGATTGAGCTGTTGAACATTCTAATTTGGATTACGTACGTCACAAACCAAAATAAGAGTTTTAAAAGAATTAAAACTCATTCCTTAATTTATTTTCTCATACTCAAGCTAGCTTTTTTGGCCTAACAATCGAATTATGAAGAGAGAGAAAAAGAGTGAGAGAATGGAGAAATGAAGGATTAGGCGCCTTGAGTATCTTGTGAGGAGGATAAGGTGTTTTACATGACAAGTTTTAAACTTCCTTTTGTATAGGCTAAGTATCGTGAGACTATACCTTAAAGATTGAGTTAATCAGTTGTATATCAAATACTCTATTGCTGATAATAATTTTCTTCTCTCCAATTTGAGCTAATTGTTGATTGTTCATGTTAGCAGCTATCACACACATTCTAGGTCATGTATCATAGTGAGCACTATTTGTGCTGTATCGTGCAATCATACATGGTCGAGTGGTGATCATTTGAGCTACAAAATCTTGTCTAAGTTTAATGAGTCAGATGATTACTTGATAAAATAATCTGGCATCTTTCAATTAACCTTTTTGCTTTGGCATATATTACCTCATGGGACATGGTTCAGGCTTAAAGTTTTAACCGTCTAATAATCCAACTGACTGGCTTAGATTGCTAGGATTTTGGCTCGGTTTCGGTTATCAAATTTCTTGGGTCATGATTTATTAGGTTATCTTTGGGCATATTCATGCTGACATCTATTGATTAGTTTTTGACCTCTCTTTATATCATCGAGTTTGATTGATGCAAGTAGATCGGTTAAAAATTTTATGGGACCCAATGCACATATATAATTTTTAAAGATTCCTTAATATATAAGAAAAAAACTCATGGAAGCCAAAAGGAAAACGGGGACGACTCAAATTGCTCATATGAATTCCAAAGTCAACATTAAATTCAATCAAACTTTTGGAATATTAGCATTTGTTCTTCATCTCAATGGCAAAACGCGGCCACGCATTTGAATTCTCTGATGATGGACCGTTTCACGCTGATCTCCCCGATAATGATGCCTTGGAGATATTGTTATGTCTAATCAAATATAATAAGCCAATATATACATATATATATATATATATATATATATATATTTATTTATTTATTGTATTTTTATTTTTACATGGAAAATGACTAGTCTAATTTGAAATAAATTTTCAATAGTGTGAGAATTATGATTTGAAATTCTCCACATAGTTTCCAATTTTGTAGCCAATCGTTGCTTGTAACATCACGGGGCCAGATTGAAAAGGCCACGGCATTTCTGTACCACATATGCCTTACAAACTGAAAATATTAATAACATCCGTATCAACTTCTATATTGAAAATAGCGATGCAAGTCAGGGTGAAATTTCTCGTTATAGAAATAGTCTAAGTTTAAGCCAAATACAGGGAGAAAATTTCTTGGACTAAACATAGATAAATCAAATAGCACGGAAAATCAAATAGCTAAACGATATCCCAAGAATGGCCGGTATCATTTCCTTTTAGAAATTTTTTTTAGGCGTGATGAATACTTGCGGTTTGGATAGTCATTCAAATGAGTCGGCTTGGATCTTCGAACCTTTCAGTTTGGATATTGGGATTTGGATAATTGTCTGAGTGAGTCAATTGGACTTTCGAACTTATTAATCTGAATCTTGTACACTCTAACAGTTAACAAAGGGTTAGTTGATACGGGACTTGTTATCCGATATATCTTTCGACGTTTAAATAAAAAATCTTCTTATGAGAACGAAAAATAATGAGAGATTTGGGATAAGAGAATATGATAGAATATTAGGATTGGAAGGTTTGTCTCCGTGTTATTGAAAGACGCAAATGTATCAAGGTTAGTGCTCTGTACTTGTATTTTTTTCTTTCGGACTCGGGATCCCATTGAATGAGGGAATGATGTGTCTTTATAGTCTTGCTATCAATTAGTGGGTCCTTCTAGAATTAGTATGACTGTACATTAATTGGGGTGTCGCGTTGGTTAAAAATTAAACGAGTCAACCGTTACATAAGGTTGTAACTGCCCATTATTTAATACCTATCATTTATTGATTGTAATTGTCTATTTAATATTTAACATGGCCGCCTATTTCTCAATTGATATAACCGTTTATCAAGATTTAATCTCCGGTTTAATTTTTTGTCGAAATATTCGGTGCCTCGTTCTTTTATAATTTTTAACAATCTAGCCGTTTGGATATTCCGCGGATTGGGTGTCCGAGCAGATTCTTAATTCTCATATGTTCTTGATGATCTAACAACTTGATCATTTCATATCCTTCCATGAGCTTGTATTTCAACGGCCTTATACTTTATCAGGTTAAATCGATTTTATTTTAAGCGCGTCTAGTGATGTGACATTACATTGTTTATTCATACGGGCCTATACAAATAGATTGATCGATGACATATTGCCATCAAATAATATAAACTACTTTACCTTAAAGAAAAAAAAAAAAAAGATTTTTTGCGGTGCTATTTATCATAATTCTCCTCCAATTTCTCCCTTGTCATTTTCTTAAGTCTAGACTGACCATTTCAAACCCTTGATGAGATATCTTCCCAGTCTTGTTTATGCAGTCTTAACGCGGACTCCTAAAGTGATTTTGTGGTCAAATGTTAGGTTTAATGGCAGAGTAACCTCATCGGATTAACTTACCAGAATAAAAAATTATCAAGTTTAGGCCATGCAATATGGAACTGCCCGTGCTAGTCCGTTTCTACTATGGTCATTTGAAAAATTAAGCCACCTGTTATCTCAATGGTTAATATTATTTTATAAGTTACCGAATATATAGATTAATATAATATTACTGCAACTGTGTGGCACCGTTCTCAAGAGATACCAAGTGACAAATATCGTCAATGCTGTGACATTATTTTCATCAATTTATTTATTATAAAGGATTCATAAAAATATAATTTGACGTATTATAATTAAATTAGGATCCAATAGAAGGCATTAACTTAAAATAAATATTATCTTATATTAATTAAGACTTTCTAATTTCTAGAATGAACTGGGGGTTAAAACTTAGAAAAAATTATCGTATGAAGAAACTGCTGCGTTCATATTGATGTGATACAAGGAAGCAAGCTCTCATATTGCTTGAAATTTCCAAGTCTACAAGAGTCAAGCTAAAAGAAAATAAAATTTAAAAAAGAATGAGAGATGATAGCAAACAGCATCAGAGTGGCAAGTCTCATAAAATTTTGCGTTTGGGTCCTTAAAAAAAACTAGATCAATTGACCCCACTGACTTCTTGTTTCGACTCCTTCCTAGACTTTTCCTCTTCCTCGTTGTCTGACATACAAAAACAAGCATATAGCTCCCTTTATAAGAAGCTTCAATTTAGCTTCAGCTGTGCATGGTGGCTGCCTTCAGTTGCAGTAGCCAAAAGGTTAAACAACCACCTCTAAGGACAAGGGAGAAACACCACAACAAATTGAAAGTTATATATAGATAAGAAGTGAGCAGAAAGGAGGAAAAAATGGAGGAAACGACCCTGAGTTTTGAGTTGCCCGGCTTCCGATTCCATCCGACGGAAGAGGAGCTTGTTGATTTTTACCTCAAGAACATGGTTTATGGCAAGAAAATGCATTTCGATGTTATTGGTTTTCTTAACATCTATCACCATGATCCACAGGAATTACCAGGCATTTTACTCTTACAATATCAATTTCTTGTCATTCCTCTTCCCCTCTCTGGATATCCAATAAAATTCCAAATCCTAAATGACAGAGGCTTGAGTTTATTCTTATTTTAGTCATGTTTTTAAAATTCTAAAACGTAATTTTGTGACTGATATGAGCAGGGTTGGCCAAGATTGATGGAGACAGAGAATGGTATTTCTTTGTGCCAAGAGACAGGAAGCATGCCAATGGCGGAAGGCCTAACCGGATCACACAACGCGGGTTCTGGAAAGCCACAGGTTCTGACCGTAAAGTCGTGACTGTATCCGAACCAAAACGGGCAATTGGGTTGAAAAAGACGCTGGTTTTCTACGAGGGCAGGGCACCCCGAGGAAGCAAGACCGACTGGGTCATGAATGAATATCGCCTCCCGGATCATTATTCTTTGCCCCAGGTACGTTTAATCCCAGCTTTTAAGGGACAAATATTAGAAAGAAAATTATGATGGTATCTCAAACATTTATGTTGAGTAATTTACTGCTAAAAACCGATTAGGAGCAAAGTTGCTATGTTGTTGACTGTATAAGTCGAATGCGCCTATGAGGTCCACAAACTTGGGGATCCCATCAGGTCCATATCATGGATGTGTTGCTATTTCTAAAATTGTGCTACATAATTTGGGTCCTCAAGGGCTCGGCACTACAGCCTTGTCAACTGATCGAAAAGTGATTACTATAGAGATAAAAATGCCAAATTAAATGGGCATAGAGACGCCGAAAAATAAGATGATGAATAATTATATCGATAGATATATAATAGGGATACAATGAAAAGATGGCATCAAATGTGACTTCAATACTTAAAAAGTAGCCAATGAAAGCAATGTAGAGATATCATTACTTATTTATTTTTCTCTTGGCATTGTGAAATGCAGGACATAGTGTTGTGTAAGGTATACAGGAAGGCAACCCCCTTGAAAGTGCTGGAAAAGAAGGCATCCATGGAGGAAGAAATGAAGTCCATCAATTATGGATCTTATCCAGCATCTCCACTGTCACTCAACGGTGCTGCCTCCCACTGTGGCCAACTGGAAGACTTGGTCCTCCCAATGAGAACAAGCCACGTGGCATTAAAGGAGGAAGAAACTAAAGTGGAAGAGAAATTTAATGAAATTGTGGAGGAAAGCACAGTGGCTTCTGCCACCAGCAGCAGCTGCAGTAGCAGCCGGGATGGGTGTATAAAACTGCCCTTTGGCAAAGATTGCTTGCCTGAAATTCAAGTGCCAAAACCTAACTTGGACTGGGCACAGGACTCTTTTTGGTCACAATTGGACAGCCCATGGCTAGAGAACTTGACACCTTATGCCAGCATACTGAATTTCTGATGGCCTATTTTCCTGTATTTTCAGCTGTGTAGATACTTCTTGTTCACCATAAAGGTTGAGTACTCCCTAACTAGTGCACATTTTAACAAGTCCTTTTTATCCTTCTCATCAACTATTGGTTGCTTCCTTCACTGAGAATTCATGTGGGTAAATGGAGAGGAGTATTGTAGAAGATTTTAGTGCTCTGCTAAGGGTTGTGTAAGGATATGGTCAAGTTATGAAATTTAATCAACTTTCTTTGGTCGGATTTACTTTTATTTGTATCTATGTCCAAAAATACCCAATTGATATTCCTACATATCTAAGAGAAACTTTCACATATTAGTAAGATTATTTTATTATAATTTAAAGATTAAAAATCTGAACTATATAAACATTGATTTTGTATTCTTAATGATACTCTAACAATACTGAAAGTATCATGTATTGGGTTATATTTACATTCTTATAAACTGACAACCCGGTGTATAAAGCTCTTCAAATGCACAGAAAATTTGGTTGAATTGTATGTGCATGTTAACGGTATCCCCTATGTAATTTGATTTCTTTTTTTATTTTTTTGAATGTGTACGGTGAAATTAAAGTAAATGATTTTATAAATTATTACCGTCGGCATTAGGTATATTAATTTTAATAACACATAACAATAAGTAATAAGAGTCGAGGGAATGGTAACAGTATATTTGAATATTGTAACACATTAAGATGAAAATAAGTGACAAGTAGTTTTTTTAAAGGATATAAATTCTCTCTTTTCCAATGTAGGTTAGCAAACTATGCGTATTGACAGCATTTTCATATTAACGCAACGGGTGAAGTTCGTCGCTGATTATCAAAACTACGCGTTGTTGGAAAATAATCGGCCTAAACGCAAGGCATTATGTTTTGACGTTCTTCGAAACGCCGTGTATTAGGAAAGTGTTCCTCGTAACGCAGCGGATCATATTTGACACTCAAAACTGTCCCTTAGATTTCTACTTATCTCCGCCTCTAAGCCTCAACCGCCCAGACCGCGCAACTCCGCCCAAACTCTGAAACGCTCATTCCATCTCTCTCTCTCTCTCGGCCTGGTCCTTCGCTTTCGTATCTCTCCTTCCTTCACCCATTGTTTCCTATATTGTTCGGGTAAGCCAGGAGCCCACGGCTTATGTTCTTCCTTGGCTTGTTCAAGTGCTTGCGGGAATTATCTTTTTAGCAGAATTTGACAATCACAACCCCATGCGAAGGTTTCGTACAATTCAAGCGCCAACTAATTTATCTGAACTCGCAACACTGATCCGGATTCACCTCTATGCATGACGGTGCCGTGCCGGTAAGTCACACCGTCGCTTCTGTTTGTAGTCTTTGCGGCATTTCTACGTGTGTTTGTGCTAGGGGTTGTGGATATCACTCAAAAATCAGGGTTACTAGTAAAATAAAGATATTGTGCCTTAATTTAGTTAGTTGTGTCGTTGCACTAAGTACAGTTGAATCATGTGCATTAACCGACGTTGTTACGTTTATGATAGTTTTAGTTTATTATTTGATTTAAAATGAACTGTGCGTTTGGTTTTATTCTTTTATTCGGAAAGGCGGATACGGGGTTGGCCCCCTGCTTCCCTATCTGGATTATCTAAACTTCGAGGGAATGGAAATAATTCTGAAAATTTTGTGTAAAAGATAAGTTGTATAATGCCTTTTTGTTTGCTTACCGAGGGAAAAGGTGGATCCAATTGGGCACGAGTAATTCTAGGAGAATATGTTTTGATGGGTTTTCTGAGATGTGAAACTAAGGAAATCAGGAGAGGCAGTGGGTAGCGTGGTGGTGGGCTATTCACTTTTGCCTAGGCCAATGGCAACGGATTCCATCCACAACAACTCCTCTTTCTCAATCTCAGAAAGTAAAATGAAGAGCAATGGAAAATGGAATTATGTAAACTGTGGAAATGTTCAGGTCTTTCTAGTGCAATAAGTTGTCAATGGTTTTAGTTTTCTTCTTGGATCATATGTAGAAGTTTGCATAATTTGTACAGAATATCTGTAAGCCTTCAAACACGAGCAGACAGTTGCTCCTCTTTGTCAAATCAATGGAAAATATATATTGTTCAACTTTTATACAGTTAGTTTGTTATCAGTTTCGGTTTTGTAATAGGGAATAAAAGTGATTTGATGGAGGTTAGAGATAATAAGAAAGGGAGAATAGGCCTAGAAATTCATGGACGTAATCTCTAGGATTGTATTCTTTAATCAAGCTATTAAGTGGACTAAGATATAAATACCTGTCAAGGTTTTAAGGCTTTGTTGAGTGGAATGGTATATAAATTGCTGTCTGGGATTTAAAGCTTTGTTGGTATTGTACTTTATCAAGGTCTAAACTGAATGTTCCCCTTCTCTTTTGCAGTGATCTTATGTGACTGTACACCTGACTTCCGAGAATAAATAGAAAGTTGCAATTATGGCTGCTGCACAACTGTCTGAGGTCACTTTCTCTAATAGATTGACAAGAAGAAATAGCATGCAAAAGAGAATGAAGCACTCATTACAGCAGTCTTGTGAGAGCCGTAATGCATCTATGCCTACTAATCAGAAGGGCTTAAGTGGTGTACATGCTTTCAAGCATTTCCATTTGTCTACAGACAAAACGAAGTTGTTTTCTCCAGTTGCTATTCGTAACAGGAAATCTTTTCTGAAAGTGTCCTCTAGCCATTTAAGCTCAGATTGTGGTGTGGGTCCTTGTGAAGTGGAGGATGCCATTCTTGAAAATGAGGATGATTTCAGCACTTCACAAATTGAACTTTTGTACGACTTCTAACCTATTGTTAATGTAAATAGTGTATACATTGGTACCGTGAAGTTTCTGCAGCCCCTATTTCTCAATGATATCTGCTTGCTATTCCTTAGCAGAGGATGATAATAGCTTTTTAATGCTTTGCCTGTCTTGTAGCTGATTAGACATTAATGTGGTGGACACTAACTGAACATTGTCTTCCAATTCATGATATTATGGCCCAAAGATAATCCCATGAAATCTATGCATGTATTTAAGTGTTGAAGATTAATAGGCTCAGGGAACATAATGCTAAATGTATTCTCATGTAAACCTCTGCTTGTTGCATCATAGCTTCAATGACAAACCATTATTAGGTTTTATTGTTTTTTCAATTACTATTTTTTTTTAATTCTTATGCAGCAAGTCAAAGGCGGTACCTACATATCAATCATGCTCTCATAATATTAAAAGTGAGCTTATAATGCTTTCTTTGCCTGCAATTGCTGGCCAAGCTCTTGAACCCTTAGCACAGTTGATGGAGACAGCTTATATCGGTAGATTAGGTAAAACATACTTTAACTCGCATTTGCTTTGGTATCATAGTAGTGAAATTCAGTTTCTCATTACCTGAAACTTTGTATCCTTCTCTAAACTTTGTATCCTTCTCTAAACTTTGTATCCTTCTCTATAGCTTTTCTGTATCCATGTTGATTGTACTTCGTAATGTCTTAGTTTCTTTTGCCTTCTTGAGTAAGATGGAACAGGGAGAAGCAGATCTCTACAGTTCCTGAAGGTTTTTGCTTTTCTTCGTGTAGCATTTTTTGCTATGAAGTGCTTCAGAAAAAGTGTGGATATAAAAGATTTAAGCTTATTTCCGTTGTACTTATTGAAAGTTTGAGGTTCATTTACTTTGCTGGTACCAATTTGGCTTATTTACATGCCAAATTAAGATTAGCCCTCTTTTGTTGTTTCTTATAAGTTTTACTCACTGCATTTGGGCAAATGTACTTAATACCCACTTAATGCTGTTGCATGGAATATTGAATAAGTACGTTGTACAAATGTGCTGAATCATGTTAATATGACACATTTTATTTGATTTTCTTGGATCATTTGTACGTAAATTGAAGAGTGCATTTTCCTGGATCATTATATGAATATTAGAATGCATTGGCGTAGAGTTGTTTAAAGCAAATAGAATGCTCCCAAGTGATGTAGGGAGGAAGGGACAAGTAAGGAAGAGAGATTAGAGGGGTAGAGATAAGAACAAAGACTAGAGGGGTAGAGACAAGAAGGAGAAACAACCAAGGGAGAGGGGGAAGAAAATCACAATTGCTCAATTGTAATCAATTTCTCAAATATTCATTCATCAATCATCAATTCCATCATTCAAATAATAGAGTATAGGGTTTTTATAAAGAAAAACTTTAGACCTAAGATAATTTGGTAACAAATTATCTATTTCTAAAAATAAAAGAAATCACAATAAAATCATATAAATAAGAGTAAATAAAATCAAACCAGAATCTTATCCAATAAGTGAAGCAAATAAAATAAAAACCAATAAAATCGGAATATCTTATAATCAGAATCTCTTGGAATATTTGACGTCCGCATCAATTCTCCTCAAGTGGTTGGAACTCGACCCTGTCGAGTTAAAACTTCTGTAGGAAACTTCCCAACCACAAGCCGAGCAGCGGTGCAAGCGGCCGCCAACGTTACTAGACGTGTGGGAGGAGAGCCGAAATTGGACTTAGCTGCTAATGTTGTCTGAAAGGACATAATTTGGGCCTGAAGATGTGCAATTCTGCGGATTCTGATAGAGTTGTAATATACCTGGGTCAAACCGATGGGGATGATTTCGTTGTTGGTGGGATGGTGATGTTGCTGAAGGCAAAAAAAAGGTAGGACTTTTATCTTTCATACCAATTTGATGTAGGGAGGAAGGAAAAAGTAGGGAAAAGAGATTTGAGGGGTATAGATAAGAACAAAGGCTAGAGGAGTAGAGACATGAAGGAGAAACAACCAAGGGAGAGAGAGAGTAGGAAATCACAATTGCTCAATTATAATCAATTTCTCAAACATTCATTCATCAATCATTAATTTCATCATTCAAATAATAGAGCATAGAGTTTTCATAAAGAGAAACTCTAGGCTTAAGATAATTTGGCAACAAATTATCTACTTCCAAAAATACAAGAAATCACAATCAAATTATGTAAATAAGTGTAAATAAAATCAAATCAGAATCTTGCCCAATAAGTAAAGCAAATAAAATAAAAGCCAATAAAATCGGAATATCTTCTAATCAGAATCTCTTGGAATATTTGATGTCCGCATCACCAAGTCCCTAGTATAGTTTCGTAGCTTGGATGATGATGCATCGGAGGCTTGATAGTTGATACTAATACTTGCTTGCTGAAAATTTACTTTCAACTTGATAGTGGATGAGTTCTCTGTAAAAGTGGTTTGGAGATCCCTCAGCTCTGAATTAATAGTACTTTAATTTTTTTCTTGTGCAAAAATTAAAAAAGAAAAAAAAAAGGTTGATTGGGGACCCATTGAAAATTGCTCTTCAATGTCAAAATACTTTATATACTTTGTTATCTGAAAAATTATTAGTAGTGAGTTTAAAGGATAAAATAAGAAATGAACATATTTACAGCAATTCAAATGTAGCTCTTGTACAAAAAAGGATATAAGGACAATAAGATGGTTTGGACTTCTAAATTGTAGTTTTGATGAGTTACTGGTGAGAAAAAAAAGTGATTTTGTGAAGGTTATAAGCACTAAGACGTGGTAGGAGATGAGCTGAGAAAAATTTGGTGTAGGGAAATTAAAAAGGATTTGAAATTGCTAATACTTTTGAAGGATTTTACTAATTGAGCGGAACTGTGGAAGATTATTAGCCAACCTCACATAGTAGATCTTTGTTGTTGTTACTATTGTTGTTGTTGTACGTGGAAAACATTGTTATCACGGGTTGAAGGCTATGGAAGTCCTTGAGATTGGTGACCAATAGGATCAGTGGATTACAAGGGATTTAAAGATGTCAAAATATCCAAAATCTTTTTAAGCAATCTGTTTGTGTGGCTGCTGTTTGTGACATATGGAAGGAGAAGGATCAAATGGTACTGAATGTGCACAGTAGGGATGCAACAGAGTAATTGCAGAGATACAAGGCGTGAAGTTTAAACATTACAATTTTGCATAGGCAAAAGGAAAAGCAAAACCAGAAGGATAGAGATTTGTTGAAATTAATCTTTACTTAAATTTTTATACAGCCATGGGTATGCACTGGAGTATTTCTGAGGTGTAAAATTTTGTAATCAAGTTACTCACTCTAACGCTGCTAAAAAATAAAATAAAATAAGAAAAGAGTATTTCACAGGTGCAACCCATAGCCACATCAGGTCTGATTGGCCTAGTCACTGATACATATAGCAAGTAATTACGAGACAATATATAATTTAAAGTGAATTTGTATAGCATCTGTGTAATTAATCCATTGAACATAATCAAAAGATGTCATGTCTATCGCATGCCTCTACATTGAAATAAACTCATTGCCTTCCATTGAATGAGTGATTTGTTGTGCATAATTTAATTGTTTAAAGATTTATGTTATTTTCATATAGATGTTGTGCCATAGTCTAGTTGGAAATATATATTGTATTCATAGAGGACTTGCTCAGAACATAGGTAACCATGGAAGCAGCTGTTTGTCTAGGTAGTAAATTGTTCTGATAGGTCATTCTGTGGGAAATGATATGATATTGCTGGAGAATCATTTGGTAATTGTCAATACATATAAACGTTTGTGAAAATTTTATGAATTCGGTGCAATGAATATGCTGTCATCGAATATCTTTTATGATATAATGGAGTGACGTCATGGGCCCAATTTGTTATTCTGTGATACTTCATGGTTCTGAAGTTGTGTTGTGAGAAATACCTTTGTTTTCAAGTTTGTGTTGATTTATAGAGGGCTCAGCTTGCCACTTCCATGCTGAGTAGTTGGTAATTTTCTTGGCCATGCTACCGTCACTATCATCTTTATGTGGGTGTGTTTGTGGTGCCATCCAAATGCCTGAAAAATATGATAAAATTTTCTTGAATTAGGTTTTTGAAAGCAGAAAGTTAGTCTACTTTTTTTAATGGTTTATCTGAGTTTTTTGTTTCTGTGAAATGTGATGATGAAATTCCAACTTGCACCTGCAGGACCTGTTGAGTTGGCTTCAGCTGGTGTTTCTTTATCAATCTTTAACATTATTTCAAAGCTATTCAACATACCACTTCTCAGTGTTTCTACATCCTTTGTGGCGGAAGACATATCCAAGAGTACAGAAGAATCTGCCTCGAATGAAAAATATCCCAATATAGGTGCTTTTTCCATTTGTTTATGGTTGTTTTGACAGGCGAATCATTCTTGGTGGATGAATTCATAATCTGTAAGATTTTTTTTTCTTTTTAGGTGAAGATGAAAGAAAACAATTGTCCTCAGTATCGACAGCCTTGCTGCTAGCTGTTGGGATTGGCATCTTTGAGTCTTTGGCTTTGTTTTTAGGATCTGGTGTGTTACTTGACTTGATGGGCATACCACTGGTAAGTTTCATGGATCATTTTACATGGATGCCAGATCAATAATCTGCTCCTTCCTTTGTCTATATGTGCTCAGTAGTGCTTGGGTTGTGTTCCTTATACCTATGTCAGCAAACATGGCTGCAGCCATGCCTATACGTCCATCTATGCTGTTTTGAGCTGAAAGCAGGTTTAATATCTGGATGCTGCTCATGCCTTGGATTTCTTTTAGTCACTTTTATTGTGTCATTTGCTTTGTTTTGTGGTAAAGGTTAGTAATCTACCAGTATGACTTTTTCTTGGGTTTATCATTTTTGCAGGATTCCCCCATGCGTGCTCTCTCACAAAGGTTCCTATCACTCAGAGCACTGGGTGCCCCTGCTGTTGTAGTTTCTTTGGCTCTCCAGGGTGTACTCCGGGGCTTTAAGGATACAAAAACACCTGTGTTTTGTCTAGGCATGTATTTGTTTTACCTGTTATAAATTTTATTTATTAGAGTATCTGCGTAGAGTGAGTTGTATTTGATTTTATTTATTTTTTTTTGGTATACACAGTCGGTATACATTTTCCGATCTCCATCATTGGTGGAGGGTTGTGTTAGATAGCTGACAGCCAGTGTAAAACTGTGTCAGATTTTTTATGGATGAATTTGTTTTACGTAAAATTGTGACATTTTTTTATGGATAAATTTGTTTGAGGTCATTACTGTTTTGTGATGTGCCGTGCTCTGTTGCCAATCCCACCTAGTGAGACATAAAAGCCTTTGTTTTTATTGTTGTATATAATGAGTATGCATGTGGCATGTAGCACGTCCTTCAAGTTATTATTCATAGACATTTGGCTCCCTTTTTACTGTCCCATTATTAACTGGTCTTCTAGCATTTATGTTCCCTGTTTGGCAACACTAGATGCTTTTCAGCACTTAACTTTTCAATTAAAGGCCTCATTTGCAAAAAAGTTCTGGCAGCATCATTTTTTCCATGTGAGATGCAAGACTTCATTTATAAGTGGGTATCATGTACGTGGTCGCAGCTTATTGTTTGGCTTCTAATTTTTCTTTCATCACCTACCTTCACTTAGGAGTAATTACTTTTAGTATCATTTCCATTTTTGCAATATAATACGTATGCATCTAATTAAGATCTTAGGATTAGACCCAAGAGCCTCTCACATTATCAAGAATCATGTCTTTCGAAATTTGTAGATGCCATTAAAATTAACCAAAAGTAAATTGAACACTATGTTTATGCATTTTCAGCAGTTATCTCAACATATTTCAGTTTCCCATACAATTCAGTCCAATGTTGCTTAATAGGGCCCTATTGGAGGACATTATGCTGATTTAGCCATTTTTATAGACAGTCGTGATCAAAACATTGCACACTCATAAGGGTGCTAAGATGCTTGTTGAATATCTGCTATGATATAGTTCAGCTTTTCTTAATAGGGCTCTAGTGGAGGGCATTTGACTGATTTAGCCATTATTAGGAATTCATCAGTAACAAAGAAGGCAAACTACTCGTGATCACGGCATTGACAAGGGTGCTATATGATGTATCATTGACATTATCTTTTTTGTACTCATCTACTAACACTTCTTGGAATTATTTTGGTTAGTTCTGTATTATTTGTGGTTCTACATCTATGGTGTCCTCTCTAGTTTGTTGTATGCCTGTCGTATTTGTTGTACTGGAAATTTAGCATAGATCTCTTGCTTCATTTCATGCCCAAGGATTGAAAGTGCAAGAATTGATTAAGGTATCCTATGGAATAGCCCTGATTACCTTAAGAGAAAACTTGTTTGACTAAAAGTCCTTGTTCCCTATGAAGAAGACAGGTTGGGTATCAAGGACCTGGTCATGTGGAATGAAGCAGCTTTGTTAAGGAAGATGTGGGATTACTCAAGGGCAAGAAAACTTATGGGTTAAATGGGTGCGCACTTTATAAAGCAACTTCAATTCTGATCTCTACGCCAGAAGCAAAATGCCTCATAGTATGAGTGGAAATTCCTAGAACCAAAAGTGGGCAAAACAAAATTTCAGAAGGAAACCAACAAATGTGGGTTATCAGTTCAGCCTGCTTATGATTCTCTTTGGAGTAGAACTTCTAAAGTTCCATTGTCTTGTTTGGTCTAGAGGTAATATAGCCAAAACTCAAATTGATCTTATGGCTTATTATGAAGCCGATATTGCATATTAAGATTGGCATTTGTCTCATGGTATGCTACTTGATCCTTGCTGTGTGTTTTGTGGAAGAACTGATGAATGTAACAGATTTTTTTTGATCCTGTGTTTTTCATTACTCTTTGGGATAAGATGTTACCCTTTGGGATAAGAAGAAGGCATCACTGAGCTTAATACATAAATACTCTTCATGGCCATCAAAAGTCAGATTGCTACTTCACACCCACGTGGGAAGTAAACAAATATTTGGTTACCCAAAGTGGAAGAAAAGGAAATTGTGCCTTATTTATCTTCTCAATTGAACTCAAGTGTTCATTTTGACTTGTTTTGCATAAACAAGAAGCTTCCTTGAAGTATGCTGATAAGATTAATTGTGTTGGGATTCCTATTTGTCATCGTTATTATGTCCTCATGACCTTAAATTTTGCTTTTATTTGTTTTCTGTCTGATTGCAGCAGATCCAGCAGCAATTTTTTTTTCCCTTTTGTTGTTTCTTCCCACTTGATTTTACTCTCTCTTTGTTCACTAATTGCTGTTATGATTCACTATGCAGGTGTTGGTAATTTTGCAGCTGTATTTCTGTTTCCTCTGCTCATTTATTATTTTCAGTTGGGTTTAACTGGAGCAGCCATTTCTACCGTTGTTTCTCAGTATGTGGATTCTTTAATTAAGTTCGTTTCTTGGTTTTGTCTTTCTTTGCTTGCTGATGACCATGCCCTTTTTTTACTGTACTTTAGATATATTGTCACCTTTTTGATGATTTGGCATCTTAATAAGAGAGCGGTATTAGTGCCGTTAAAGCTGGGAGAACTGCAGCTTGGCGTCTATGTGAAGTCTGGTGAGTGTTTGATGAAGTTTATTCTCGAATTCTTCTGTTACCCGCATTGTACAGTTGTTTAATACATGAAACTTATAAGGTTTTCTCTCATGAAGAATTAATAACTGACTGTAGCCAAAGAAACTGTTTTTAACCAAGAAAAATAATTACTGGGTAGCTAAACTAAGGAAATTTAGTAGTTGTTATTTCTCCTGAAAACTACTTTCCGCTAAAAAATGTTTCAGCTGAAAGGCCCATCTGTCCATCAAGATGGAGGCTTAGATGCCTAAGAATTTACTGGGTTGTTTGATCCTATTTGATATTGAACTTTGTAGGTAGCTTTCTTCTTGGGAGAACTCTCGCTGTTCTGATAACCATGACAATTGGGACATCAATGGCTGCTCGTCAAGGCACTTTAGCTATGGCTGCACATCAAATATGCTTGCAAGTATGGTTAGCCGTCTCTCTCCTAACTGATGCACTTGCTGCCTCATGTCAGGTATGGATTTTCATTTATGAATGGTCTTTTACGTTTTCATAACTTCTTGTTTTTGGAGTTGGCATCAGATGTTTGTTATTCTGAAGAGAACATCTGAAATATTGTTTTTTGAGTTGGTATCACTTGTTAGTTATTACTGTGAAATATTGTAATTTGAATAGAGTTCAAGTAAAGCTAATTAACCTGGATAGGGGTGTTTTTTTTTTTCCGGGAAACATGAACCTGAACTTGCAGTGTATCAGCAGATTTTGTATCACATGTTTCATTTCTCGTCAACATCTAATTGCAGGCCCTTGTAGCAGGCTCTTTTTCAAAAAGAGATTACATGGCAGTAAAAGAGATCACCTACTTTGTGTTGAAGGTGAGTTATTTTCATATTCATAGTTATTTTCAATTTGTCTTGCATCTTACATCCATGTAATGCTAGGTGTCATGCTTGTGCATTTGATACATAGCCTCACACACTTGTGTACATATTTATTCCTTTCACTTCTCTTTGCACAGCTCGGGTTACTTACTGGTGCTTCTTTGGCCATGGTTTTGGGGATATCGTTTGGATCTTTAGCAACCTTGTTCACAAAGGATATGCAAGTATTAGAAATTGTCAAAACCGGTGTTTTGGTAAGCCCCCACCCTATGTTTGAGATGTCTTTTGGTGTTCTTTGGTTTACTGTTGTATGGAGGTGTATTTTTCATTTGGGCATTTTCAACAGTTTGTCAGTGCAAGTCAACCTGTTAATGCATTGGCTTTTATCTTTGATGGTCTTCATTATGGCGTTTCTGACTTTCCTTATGCTGCTTTGTCTATGGTAAGCTGCATCTTATTTAAGTTGAATGTTTTGCTTTACATTGGGGCGTTGTGTGTCACTTGATTTACTAACATGTATGGGAGTGACATAGATGGTGGTCGGGGCAATATCATCTGCAGTCTTGCTGTATTCTCCTGCAGTCATTGGTCTTCGTGGGGTTTGGCTTGGTTTAACTGTCTTCATGGGCTTGCGTACGGTGGCAGGATTTGTCAGGTGAGCGATCTGAGATTTCTTGTTGTTTCTCCCTTCATTGACTCGTTATATTCTCCTGGGATTGCTTCAAAGTGCTGGACTGCTGGTACATGTATGTAACACGGAGTCATATCGTTTTCCTTTTCTATAGGGTTCAGATGTTTATGGTTTTATTTGGACTCGTGAAAAATTGACTTTAGAGAAAGATTGGACAAAAATTCTATTAGAAAGGACAGAGATTTGATTAAATATCCCTTGTTTAATTACCCTTAAATTCTAGGAAAATTTAAGGTTTTTAATTTGAAAAAAAAATATAGAAAGCAAATTTGGAATGTTTAAGGATCCTTTCTACTTTAAGAATGAAATAAAAGTAAAATAGTTGTAGAAGCTTTTGATTAATCTTGGCATGATCCCTGAGATCTCAATTTGTGTATATGTGTCAGCATGTTGTTGTATTCTGAAGAGCTGAAGGGTATTGCAGATGGAGTTTTTTGTTCTGTTACTTCTTGTTGTATCAATATATATTCTAAAACTTATAAGCTCCCCTTTTAAAAGAAGCTTAAAAAAGGGACCCATAACGTCACCTGTGTTAATGATCTCATTGTCATCTATTTCTTCTGTCTATTGTCACCCTGTTATAGATTTCTTGTTTGTTTTTCTGGTAGAATCTGCTGCTATGTGTTTTTCCCTTTTTCCAGATTACTATCAAAAAATGGTCCATGGTGGTTCCTACACTGGGATTCCCCAGGTTTGAAGATGGGTGGCTATATACAAACCTGATAGAAGACCGGAGGTTAGTGATCTTTCACTCTGTTATGCTGTTTGATAATATACTGTGATTTATTCTTACTATATTGCTGATATTCGGGATTGTTTTTTCTTGATGTATGATACCATTGAGATAATCTGTACACATATTTGTTATGATTTTCAATAATTGGTTAGGTAAAGTTATTCACCTTTTAGCTGTCATAATGCCTCATGTTCGAATATTAAGACTAGTATATCCAGGTTTCTGTTTTCAATGGATCATGGGCAATTTTGAAAAGGTTCTTAAGCAGCCTTTTTTTTTGTTACAGCAAATCTTGTTTTGACTTGACGCCCTTTCAAAGATGTTTCGAGATTGGGAAGACCTGGTGATACTTAAACCAAGCTCTTTGCTGCTTCACATAACATGAACATAAACTTCCCTTGGATGAAATTCTCGAATTTATTATCTGGTTCTGTTGGAAGTGTGAGATATTTATTGTGAATTGAGGACCTAATCTTAATGTCTGGAATATTAAAGCATTTGTTGCCAGGAGCACCCGTTGGACACTTATTTGAACATGCTGCTTTGTTTGAAGTAGGCCTTGCACAACCTGGCTCATTGTGACCATGCCATGGCTAGGTGTGGAAATTTGGGCCAGGGGCAAACAATTATCCTTTTTTACAATTTTCTTTTTTTGAGAAAATATATGAACTTTATTGTATAGTAAAAGCTATACTCTGGAAAAAATGCTGTACATATATAGGGTACTGTCTTTTTAAATTATAAATTATTCACAACTTACAGATTATTAATTGTTCGAAAGTGCAAAATATGAGAAGAGAAATGAAAATGACTTTATTAATAAAAACTAAAAATGCATAAGATAAAAGCTGATGCTGTATGCATAAAAAAGCATAAGCTGATGCTGTATGCATAAAAAAGCATAATTGTATAACTGGGAGGCACTATGAATTCGGTCAGATTTCTCCACGCTCTTCCAAATCCATCACAATATATTGCATGGCTGTAAAGAAGGCTAATTGATTGGAATGGATGTTGGCATCAAAACTACCCTCTTCAAAATCTACACAGTTGCATGGGTTGGCCAACATGCATATATATATTAATATATTAAAACATATCCAAAACTTCAATTTGAAGGGACAAAATCTCAGTGGAGCTGCAGGAAATTTCTGAGGTCCAAACTAACCTCAAAAGTGAATAAATATCTATGCAAGGCTGCATGTTAGACTTTGCCTTTTCTCCCACTCATGGTTGTACCTTATGGATCTCACATTTTTCAAGCCTTGATTGTGGTAGCTTGACAACTACGTGAAGATCTCGACCATGTGTATGTGCCATTTGATAGCAAATGGAATAAGACAATTGAAGATTACAAAATTAGAGTATCAGTTATTGAATTGGTGTGGTGAAAATGGTGGAGGGTTAACACATTTATAGGATGATTCAAAATTTTGGATTCCCAAGTCACCCTCAAAAATAATTCAGTGGGACTGGTAAAATGGTAATATAAAACAGTTAACATGGAACAGATGGATTATTAAAAGTGTGAGGAAGGTAGAGAGTGGAATTGTACCTTATCATGTGTCACGGTTTGAATTTTATAGCCACAAATTGTGTGACGTGTTTGCTTCCGTTGGGAACCAGATGCCAACCAAGTTGATCTCAAGTACACTTAAAAGTGTCGGAGTCAACCCCGGGATGTAGCCGAAAAAATACACCAATGTCGAATATGCCGAATGTAAGTAAATTGCTCGTTGAAAGTATAAAATACAAACAAGTAATTAATAGTAATAGATAATAATCGGATATGAAAAAAGATTTCTTAAGTATATTCCCCCCATATAGCGGGTTTGGATTTTTTGACATTAAGCACTAGTATATATTAAAAGTTCTCAATTTTCATAATGGACTATCTAATTTTTTTTATAATGCTAAAATTTAAACTAATTAAATTTTAAAAAAAATTTGAAGATGTGAGAAAAACTATATAAAAATTTGTATGTCTTGGCTTGGAATCTAACACATGCATAGGCATGGTTACCTGGTCAATGCTCTGTTTGGGGCTAGTAGCTGAGGTATCCCTTCCCAATAGGGAAAGGAGCCCTTGTGGCAATTTTGTTTTTGTTGGCATAGCCCACATGTTGTGTTGTCACGCGGGCCTTGCATGTGCCATTCCTATATTGGGCCTGTCACGGTTATACCATGCCAGAGCATGGAAACCATCCAACCCTGGCCAGCACAGACCGCTCTCTGGGCCCAGGGTGGCTAGATTTGGGCTGTATCATTTTTGGGTTTTTGCAAGACAAGCTACTCTGGCCTAACTAACTAGTTCTTTTGAATTTCAGCTCGTGAATGGTGGTGGGAAAACTTCAATTGCTGGACAGCAGCAATTGCAGCAGCATAAAACTGGAAGCATTAGAAGTTTACCGGTGCTCAGATCATTTTGGGTTATGAATAGTTTTTGGATGTTTATCTTCTAATTTAGCTTTGTTACAATAAAAGCATCCATGCTTTTTATGAATATATATCATATACATATAAATGCTTTCTGTGAATATCTAATACCCTAAATAAATCAAATATTCATTTTGGTAGAATTAGAAAGCATGTTGTATAGTCAAGCAACAGCTCAAACACTATCACTATCACTATCACCACCAATTCCAAAGTCTCACTTTGGGTAGTAAAATAGATGAGCCTTCTTGCGAGTTTTTTTTTTTAAGTCGCTCCTTTAGTGATAGTCAATTGCGCTATATGAATGTTCTTCCACCATTCACCTTTATTCCTTCCGTTTTTGTGCCCTGGTTTACTCTTTAGAATCCCAGCATCTTAAATGGATGGTGTAAACAGCAAATTCTTATTTGCTGTCTAAGTGGCTAACCTTTGTAGTCTTGCCGTCTTGTTTTTCTGTGGCATTGATGTTGGCGATGCACTGTCCATGGAAACAAAGCATATGAGTTCATGTTGGACTTGTGAGTATTATGTATTTTTTGAACTGTTTTTAAGGTCACTCCTGACATGGCTTTCCTTACTTCAACTCCCAGTTGCCACCCTCTCTTCCTATTCCATTTAAAATCTTTTCTGAAAGTAGAGGTACAAGCATAATCCTCAGTACAGGGGATTTTCCCCGACATCCATAAGGTAAACCCCGATTCTTTTCCAGCTCCTGTTTATTCAGTTGTCATCTTGATATCTTACTTGTCCTCTCTCTTGCACTTTCAGATTCACAATTACCTGCAGCGAATTGTTCTACATGGTCGGTCTCTCTCTCTCTCTCTCTAATGCTACTCCATGTTTGTATGCTATGGGCATATTTTCTTCCCATGCTTCTGTTTGTTTATTCCCTCTATTTCTGGAATGTTGGAAAGATTTCCTTTTATTGTCTCTGAAAATGAGACTGAAGTGTTGTGTGTTTTGATGGTGGAAAGATATCCTTACTTTTAGTCAGGATGCTTTGCAACAATTCAGCCGATTCCATCCCACATCCTTGGATAGCCGATAGTTCTTCAATGCACGAGCTCCAGTAGTAACCAGTTTTCATGGACTTATCTCACCTTGTTACAACTTCCTTCATCCCTTTAATACTTTCTAGCTTTAACTGTCCCTTGCAATGATACAGTTGTCACAATAGAATATGGTGATCATGGGTTCAAGCCATTGTCACAGTTTCTTGTACAATACAAGTGAGACAATGCCCAATAAATCCTGAAGTGGTCTAAACCTTCCTAGATCTTGTGTGCAGTTGGAGTTTCGTGCAGCATTTTTTTTTCTAGTAGCCCCAAGTACCATTGACATATGTGAGTTTCCAAGATACTCCTGAGAATCTGTTGGCTGCTGGTCCGGCAATTCTTGGATGATTATTTTACAATTGCTTTTTTTCTAAAAAAAATAATGCTTTTGGGTGAATTTTTTTTTCCTTTTCTTTTCTTGTGAAAGGCCATACACATTGATCTATGCTGAAGACATGGTAAGCAACCTCCAATTAAATCAGTCTGATTATAGACGTGAATGTGATAACATAACACAAATACGACATACACACTAGCTAAGAATACAAGTAGCAACTTGATAGTGTTTTTAGCTGTTCTGTTCAACGACTTTGATGTGAAGACCATTTGGAAATACAACAATAGGACTTCGAGCAATATTTCCTCCCTTGATTTTCTTCCACCTATTATACAATACAATCATATTTAAACTTGTTAGTTATATAAAAGGAGACACGTAATAGAACATTTTATGATATATACATAATAATATCTATTATTTCCCATAAAAAACGACCTAAGCTAGTTGATGGAAACTTACCTGTATTTTGTGACCAGGACATGAAGGAAGATGGCCATCAACGCCTTTGAAAATTCTGCACCAGCACACTGCCTTGTACCTCCCCCGAAAGGCATGAAATTCTTAGATATAACATCTGGTTCAAGGTCCTATGTCAACGAACAAGCAAATGAATGAACATTTTTTCTGAGATTATGAAGTCCAATGGAGAAATCACATGGATCCGCTGATCAATTAACCTACCCTCCAACGCCATGGATCGAAGCTAAGAGGATCTTTGAAAACGGTTGGGTTAGACTGGATTGCAGAAGTTATGAGCATGATAGTCCATCCTGCAGGAATGGTATATCCTGCACATACGATTTTCCAAGTATTTATTGCCATGTAATATGTTCTTCAACAACGGAAAGGGGATATAAGACGTTAGATGAATTTTTAAAGATAACATACGGTTTATTCGTAGGTCTTGTAATGCTCTTCGTAGCAATCCAAAGGATGGATTGCCCAGCCGAAGGCTTTCATTGATCACCTGTTATATCATGCATGATGCCTTTAGTACGACATTAATTTGTCCATAAATAAAGTATCATTTTGTTCACTTTTAAGTTTAGAGGGCCTCCTTATTTCTGATGTAGTCCCTTCGGCTCATTTTAATGTCATTAGATATAAATTTAACAGTTTTAATTTTTTTAAAAAAAATTGTATTAATTTTGATAATTTTGAACATTATATTTAATAGTTTATATAGTGGGATTTGATGATTGCACCTTATTAGTTAGGTGTACCCCTCTGGCTCGCTTCCCCCATTCCCCTACCAATATAAGCATTTGGGGAGTACTTTTACATATAATAAAATTCTATTAAGTAGGAATTATTTAAAAAACTGGGCAATTTGTAATAAATTTCAATTAGTTTTAGATTTTTTTGAATTTCTATGAATAAGTACTTAATTAGTAGGATTTTTTTTATTTATTTATTCACAGGTCATTTTTAAGAAGAATATGAAGCCTATGTTTCCAAGATGTTAATTTGAACAACTG
Source organism: Nepenthes alata (assembly GCA_028571085.2). Classification (NCBI taxonomy): domain Eukaryota; kingdom Viridiplantae; phylum Streptophyta; class Magnoliopsida; order Caryophyllales; family Nepenthaceae; genus Nepenthes; species Nepenthes alata. The sequence goes on from JAOVVI020000454.1 coordinate 25,242, forward strand.
GGTTTTCAACGGTCAGGCTAGGCTGTCTGTTCATCAATGAACTTAGGTACGAAAGAAAACCGAAGGAACTTACGTCAAGAGTAAAAGTCATTGATTTAACTTCATTCCAAGTGAGGGGTGAGCCTGGGTTTTCTCTATTCTTCATGATCGTCTCGTGCTCGACCTGTTGAAAGATCACCAATTAATCGGACGATCAAAACAAGAATATATATATATAAATTGCGGAGAAGAATGCCCTTTTTATATACAAATTAACCTTGAGTTCTTCCAAAGCACGATGATTTTCTGACAAGAACTTCAAAACAAGAGCTTACGCCACAGCAGTTGAAGCCGAAGCAGCCAACAGAAGCCCGAATACAATATTGACGATGATATCTTCAGACAAAAACTTTTCAGTAGCCTGGTCTTTTAGAAGCTGATCAAGGAAATCTGCCGGATCACATTTGTATTTGGTGCTAAGTCTCTCCTTTATGGTAGCTCTAATTACATCAGTTACTGCTTTCCGATTCTAACAATGCAGATAATTTCAGGAATTACGATCCAACGACATGGTAGAGAAATCTCACGTTCAAACACCGCTATAGCATACATACCTTTAAGCATTTATGGTATGCAGTACCAGGAATGTTGATTGGAAATGAGAGAACCTTCTAAGAGGTGAATGAATTTCGAAGCTATCTTCTCCTTGACGGTATCTGAATCATACCCGAATAATTGTTTTGCCGCTGAATCTACAACCATCTGTTACCGTGAGTAGAAGGTGAGCAATAACCTCAAGTAGTCACGACGTGTGTTCGTCCATCTCAGATGAAATACTGGCAAACAGACTACAATTGTCACAAAGACATGACCCTACAATGGTTGGGACATGACGGGGGTATGCAGTATGCATATTTATTAGCTGATTTTAAGTTTACTTCCTCAAATTTTAATTTTTCTGTAATTGTTTTTTTGGTACAGGATGAGAAGATGATGGATGCTCATTCATAGTTCATGCTCAAAATGACATTTGCACGGCCATAATAAACAGATATTCTCAATCATTTACCTCACAGTTTGATTAAGTTTTTCAATCTATATGTTTCTCAGCATGTATTATAGTCTCATTGATCAATTAACATTGTATTTGATCTATAAAATCTCACATTTTTTATAACTATTTTTTAAATATATAATATGAAATGAGCATCTACTTAATCTACACTTAGTCTAGAAAAATATAAATGTAATAAAATTATTCTTAATATTTTGTTTTGATTTGTTTGTGATGCGTTATTGGATTTGAATTACTATATGAATTAGGAAGCCAAAAATTATTTCACATTATCCGATTGATCTGACATGGTTCTGGTCTCCGTGTACTCTGAATATAGATCATGTATAATACAACAAATATACAGTCACAGGATTGGCGGGACTTACTTTTCAATATATCATTCGACGTTTAGGTTAGTAATCTTCCTTTGTGGAAAGAAAAGAGAGGATGTAAAGTAAAAATATTTATAAAAATGATTTCATTAAGTGCGATTAATAGAAAGCGTCCTAATAAGAGAGTGTGTGCGCTTGAAGTATTTTAGGATTTTCATTTGTTAACCTTTTAGGCTCATAGTTGAGCGTCCTCATCTTTCCTGTTGAGAATGAGGGGTTTATATAGAAATAAGGAGTAGTTGATCTTTTCTACTAACTGTCTAAGGAACTGTTCGGATAAATAAGAAAATTATGTTCAGTCGACAGTTCTAAATTGGTAACCGAGTCCGTTAAATCATATAAGAAAAGGAAGCTGTCTATTCCGATTGATTGGAGTTGATTCCGTCTTCATTTAATAAATAAACTATCCAAGTAAAATCGACAGTCTCATTTATCAATTTTAGACTATAGGCCAACTAAATTTTTATTTTATTATGAACTAAATCTTTTGACTGAGTTTTCTTTTCGGTAATTAGCAACCATACTCATTAGGTTTTTTTTTTTTGACAAATTGAGAATGGGAGGAGGGGGGGCGTACGGTTAGAACAGCATTTTTGACTTCAGTGGATGGTTGAGTAGACCAAGTGCGCAGAGCTTCGGCGGCGGAATGCTGCAGCAGAGGGAGCAGCCTTTGCCTGAGGGCGTCGGAACCGAAATGGCCGAGCGTTGCGTTTCTTATATACTTGTGGACATAGCCGGCTTCGTTGGTGCGGCCGTCGCCGTCATGTGCGAAGAGCTTAGAGAAGGTGTCAAGGTACCACATCTCTACAGCCTTCCCTTCCTGTTGAATAACGTAGCGATTAAAGTCTGGATCAGCTGATACTACCGTCGGTCTTCCCACCAGGTGAGTACGAAACACCGGTCCATATCTACCAGAAAAATAAATATTGATTGCACCGTTCAATTCGTTCAAAAAATGATGTGCTCATGCATAAGCTTGTTTAGATTTCATTCAATCTCTTCAAATCTTTTATATTCAATAGATGTTGTCCGGTAAATTTGAATTAGGGCTCGATTTCCAATTTTTTTGCACATTAATACTTGACATTGTGAAGAATAAACAAGAAAAAAGGAAATGAGAAATTGAATACCGTTTGGTTCTGGTGGTGATGAAATGAGGAAGATCAAGCGAGTAGCTTGGGATGATCAGCTGAAGAGTCTCTCCAATGAGAGGGTATCCTTCCGAACCGGGAGGCAGAGACAAACTTCCTCCTTCCCTTCCTCTCCGTCTTCCTCTTCCTCTGTAGATCCACAGACTTACGCTTATCGCTAGCAGCAAGGTCACCACGTACAACAACATCGCTAGCATCTTCCTCCTCCTACATCAATTGACGGATGTTCTCACTTTAGAAATGCCTTTCTCTTTACTCTTTTGGCCGTAAGGAATATATCGTATATGTTATCAATTCACCAAATGTGTTGAACCAGAGAAAACCGTACTTACGTGGAGTTTTTTTTCGATAAAAGGTAGAAAATAGCTAAATCAATTTTGTTGTCAAGTAATAAATGCCATTGCCGACGGCTTAATGATAGCACTGTGAGCAACTCAAGAGTAAAGTTTTGATGAAATATTAAATATTTTTAGACTTGTGGCACAGGGCCTTACATGGGCGACACCAGCGAGAAGAGAAGAAAAGGACAGCGGACGGAAAGTGGGTTTCGTCGGAGTGGTTTGGTGGCAGCGGCGATGGCGATGGCGGTGGCGGCGGGGGCATTGGTGCAGAAGCCTAAGGTGCCAGTGAAGGTGGTGATAGTGGGTTCTGGCGGCAGATAATTTTTTCCACTTCAAAATTTTATTTCCTTAATTGATTTCAAAGATGTTTTTTTAAGATAAATTAATCTCAAAATAGATTGGCAAAAAATTTTAATTTAAATATCCATAGCCATGGATAAAAATATCAATAATATTTAATATTGATGGGTCTTCTAATATTATGGCCTCGCCCAAAATCAAACCCGTCAATCGACATGAGGTGCGAAGCCCAAGAGGCGCGGTGATAGGCCCAACCGCAACCTAGCGTATGATGGGCCGGTAGAGATAGGCACCGAATAGACCCAACAGACAACTCTATATAAACCTGCTAATCGCGGCGTAGAAAACCTTCTAACATAGAGGCCGACAGCCAGTCTAAGCAGCACGTGTATGTGGAAGACATATGCCATAATTGTTGAGACAACCTGACGAATATTCTAGGAGAATTGCCTATGATTAGGCGATTGCCCCCAAAAGGACAATGGTCATTGCCGACCTTCATGATCACCTGGACCGCCCAACAAATCCTCACAGGACAATTGTCATCAGTCGTGAGACTCAATAAAGGTTAAACCGACACCAAACGGTATAAATATCCCTACATTCCAATGAGAAGGGGGGAATCTCTCGCGAGAGAAAAGCTCTAGCGAGATAGAAGTAGAGGAATAAAAGAGAAGAAAAGGAAAAAGAATGGGTGTATAGAGAGAAGGTTTAGAAGGCATGCTTACTCTATTCTCGTCCTCCGAGTGGTCTCATTCTCCTGCTCCAACTGATGGTTGTGTAGGCCTCCCGCCGACTCCGAGTCTTTGCATTGCAAGGCTGGTAAAGGCGGTTTATAGGGCGTGGCGTAGAGAGCCCCTCAGTCTGTAATTAAAGAGGAGACCGATGAGTGTTTCTCTTCTCACCATCAGCGCCCAAGGTTCTTTTTCTCCTCCAATTAGCCACTTGCTTGCGAATGTATTTATAATATTTCGGATCCCGTTTGGATTATTTTAATATTTATTATCATTTTAGATTTTTCGCGGGCAGAGAAGAATGAGAAGGGAGAAGGGAGATGAGAGAGAGATCAGTGGCAACGGTGGTTGTGGGTGGCGTAGCGGTGCTTGGTGTGGGTGGTAGCAGACGGCGCTCGGTGAGGCCGTTGCGGATGTTGCAGCAGCCATTGGAGGCCGGCGACGGCCACGTGAGGTGACACGGTGGTGGAGCGACGGTAGAGGAGCGGCGGCGGCGGCAACGGCGCGAGAGGTTGGGCGTAGATGAGAGAGGAAGGGCGCACGGGTTTTGTGCCAGTAGGAGAGAGAAAGGCCCAATCAGGTGCTCGGGATATATTTTCTTCAGATCTCTGGAGTATAAAGTTGAGGCAAGTATCCTCTATCCATATTCTTGGTCTGATTTAATTTTTGATATATTTTGAACACTGTGAGTAATTTTACTAACATACATATATTTTTATACCCCCAATTTATGAATTATGTAGATGTATATATGTTTTATTGGTCATGCGGTGGTTTTACACCGATATTTATGATTTGGAGGATTTTGGACATCCAGACAGTATATATATATATTTGTGTATCCGTATATTGTGGAATCATGAATCAAACATTGCATTAATCATGCATGTTGTTGGGGGCAGGGTCACTACGGGACCATGGTGATCCGAGACCCGATGGGTCGTTATATGTGATCCGAAGCACGAGTTATTGGTACCGCTCCTGACGTGGGAGGTTTAGTCCCGATGGGAACGTATATAATATGGTCACTTCCACCGTAAGGAAGATTGAATCGTTTAGTAGTTGACATATCCCACTGTATATTTAAATGAGAACCATCGTAAAAAATTGACAAAAAATTAATATATTCGGATGTCCTAATATATAACTAAATTTTGAGATTGCACCCAAAATCACGGGTGGTAAAATATAGTGAACAAGTTCCTAATCTATAGGAGACAGAATATATGGATAGCCTTGAGCTGCTGGCGTAAATTGCAGCCGATATAGCCGTGGTTACCGGACGAGGGTAACCCTTCCTCAAGTTGGTATTATTGATCTTTGGTTTTTCGATTTCGTACATGCTTTGTTGTTCTACATGTATTTGAGGGGATGATGATTTTGAGATACATTGATTGGCCCACAGTTGGACGACAGGAATGTCTCATACGTATAAATAAAAAATAAACCCGAAATATGTTTTGATTTATATTTTAGTTCCGGCGGTCTTCTCTCGATTTCTACATTATGAGATTTAGATTCGAACGATAGTTTGTATCTCACATGGATGTGGTGACGGTTGCGACTTATGTGATCTCGGATGATATGATATGATATCTTTTGTGATATTAGACCAGATCGTTATTTATTACGATTACGTCCCAGATGGACTGTTTGATACGGACGATGATTTTAATACGAGATATCTCCTCGATTTTCAAAAATTTTACAGATATCGTATTTTATTTTACGTGATTACTATGTGATATTCCTGCTTTTGATTTATGATGACTGTTTTATACGATGATACTTGTTGAGCTCTAGGCTCACGTTTTCATATTTTATCCCTTCAGACTAGTGGCATGGATGCTCTTGCAGGAGTTCAGACGTGTTCGGGCTCGGATATCTCTATCGGCGAGTGGAGATATTATGTTTGGTATATTTCTGATCCTGAGGATGTATTGTGATTATTGTTTATGGCCAGATGAGTGCCTTGGCATATGTATGAGAATTATTGGAGTTATAGCATTATGTTGATGAGTTGTTATTATGTTTAATACCTCAATTATGATTGTGGATAACAGGTCGTGTATCATATTTGTCCGGATTCATATCTGATGAGATCTTTTACGGGTTTTATCATATCAGGTCCTATTTGTGTATGATTGTCACACTCGAGTTGGGTTATTATGGTTGATGAAAATATTATTATTGATTCTATTTTTAACCTGCGTATATTGTGGTCCTGAGTCATGACAATATTTATCAACAATCCACTTCTCGACGAGTGTATAACTCTCTCTAATAAGCCGCCATTTGGTTGAACGCACTCAGTGGAGCCCAATCTTCCATCTCTCTAAGCCACCCCTCGATAGGACATACTCAGCGGAACTTAATTTTTTATCTCTCAAAGACGTCCCCTAACTAGGCACACTTAGAGAAATTCAATTCTCTATCTCTCAAAACAGCCCGTTGGCCAGGCACACTCAGTGGAGCTTATTCCTCCATTTTTTAAGTTTCCCTTCAATCGAGCGCACTCCTCGGAGTACAATCCTCCATCTTTAACCCGCCCCGTGATCGGGTGCACTCAACAGGAGTGCGATCCT
>JAOVVI020000455.1:14589-31773 GCA_028571085.2 Nepenthes alata
GAGCTAAATCTCAACAAGGCATATATATATATATATATATATATATATCAAAGATATATTTAAAAACATAATAATGCATTAAAGAGGAAACAGTGATGTATATAAGACTATAAATCATGACTCAAAAAAGAATACTTTTATGATTTGTTTCAATTTTCTTTAGCTCATTTCCTTTTTTTTTCCTTAGTTATCATTTTATGCTGAAAACTTATTTCGTTTGGAGGCCAAGGATTAGTAAGCCTCACTGACAAATGAGCGGTTGGTTGTAGCCTGGATTGTATTTGCTTATACACAATTAAAAGCCATCTCCTCCTTCTCAAGACTCATAGGTAGGCCGTCTACATACAATCCCTATAGACGGGGCCAATAGCCGTAATACAGATCCAAAACAAACAACGATCATCCACTATAATATACTAAGGCATGTTAGGAAATATCACCCGTTATAAAATACGGTTAGGATAATCCTTAAATTTTTGCTATAATATTTATGGCATATTAAAATTTATTAAACCTCAATCTAAGTTCTTAATTTCTTATTTTTTTTAGGGAATTCTGTTTTTAAGTACAAAATTCTTCCTTCTCACTCTGTTGGAAAACGGTTCAATTAGTCCATCAATTCTTCATTCCGAAGAACGGTTCATAAGTCCATCACTTAATCACAAAATTTCCTCCATCATTAGATTTCTTTCCATAAACATATTTCGATATAGATTTTTATATTCCTCGTGAGTTTAAATCATCATGTGTTCTTGATTCCATATATAATTTTCTTTGAAGCTTAAAGAATTTAGGAATTCCTTTTTACATTAAACCAAATAGAATCTAAAGTTTCTGATCGATAATTCTTGACAAATTGTTCATAACATGATTTTTGAAACATTTTAGATTAATATGTTCATGATACATGTATAAATTATCATAAAGCTTGGAACATGTAAGAAGATTTTACCATAGTGAGCCAAACATATCTTTAGAGCTTTTGGACATCAAATACCTTTCCAAAAATATATAATATAATTTCCAAAGCTAAATCATGTATAAATTATGATTAATTTGAATAAAACCCAAAGGAGCGTGGGTTAGGGATCCGATGAGTATAAAACCATATAAATTACCAATTCGGATATCCAATTGATAAATTAACATGTTTATGGTGCAGGTAATAATATTCTAAAGCTAATTTATGTATAAATTCTAATTTAATAGGTGAAATCATCCAGGGCGCGAGTTTTGGGTTTCCTGTCTGAAAACTGATCAAAACTATGAATTCGGGTATAGAATTCATAAATGTGCATGCTCAAGTCATGGGTTTCCATTATCTAAGGTCATATCTTGTATAAAATCCAAAATAATTGGTAAAATCAGCCTGGGTGCATGTTAGGATTACCGGGTGCAAAATTTCATATAAATCTCATAAATCGGATATGAAATTTAAAATATTTTCATGTTAGGGTCATAGGCATTTCAAAATATAAACTTATTCTGGTATCGAAACGAGAATACCTGAAGAAAATTGAACAAAAGTACAAGAAAATTAAAGAGAAGAGTATGAGTGCACTTGCATTGGCCCGATCTATTAATTCTCTAACTGGCTCAAGCTCGGAATCAGACTCGGAAACCATGGATTCCCTCCTCTCACTTCCCCTCTTCCCTCTCTCTTCCTTCCGAAATTGCCCGAAAACCCTCACGGCCACCTTTTAAATCGTTGATTGGCGATCGAGCACCGGCTGCATGCGCCCAAATTTGCTTTCAAATCCCGCCCCGGGTGCTGGCCCATGGCTTTGGGCTCTTACAGCGCTGCCCGAGGCGCCCGATGGGCCTTCCCCTGTCGACACCTCCCACCGTCCCTAAACTTAATTTTTTTCACATGGATTAAACTCAATCTTGATCAAATTAACTCAATTACTTGCAATCATGATGTTTGGGAACTGGTACATCATAGTCTTCCCCACTTATAAAAATTTCATCTTCGAAGTTTAACGGACCTCAAAAGTCAACAATTGGGGAGAATCCTTTCAAAATTCCGTTTTCATGATCCTATGCTATGTTGTTTATTACATGGCTTATCCTAAGAGGCCTTATCATACGACGAATTCCTAATTCCCAAAGCAGCTTAACTCGAACACTTACTGATTTCCTTAACTATCGATGTAAGGAAGACTTCATGACAATCCACAAAATCTGAAGGCAACCCAAATTGGAGTTGATATTCCTCCGACTTATTTCAATATTTTGAATAGCCAATTAACTTCTACTTCAATTTATCCTAAGCCTCGAAAATGATCGATCATATGGAACCTCGAGCCTATTTGAAATCTTCGGGCGATGGGCCCACATGCTATTGTTGTGCCACTTGATTAACCATTTACTTGCACACTCTAATCAATTTGCAAGTCTCATCCATTGGTATATATCAGACATCTAGGTTACACAATAGTTATAAACCCAAAATAATTTTAAAGATATCGATATATCCAAAGTAAAATCCATAATCCTCATATTACAACCAATAGAAAACATGATCAAAGCAATTGTCCCAAAACTTGATACAACCTCAAGTTATTGTCGAAACCTCAAAAGTCAAATATTTAGAAACTTATTATCCCGTTGGCATACCCACAAGCCAACTTATTCATTTTGATCGGATCATCCAATTTCACAATAAATGAACTGACATTGTCAGCTAATTCACAATTACTCAAACTTAAAAAATCGTTGCCCCGTACTAACAATTCTAAAGCAAGACCACAAGAACTCATCTAGTAATTGTATAGCTCCTAATGCAATTCTGTTTCCCAAATCAAAAGCACAGCATCCCATTTGCTCCGATATTGGAACCTAATCGCAGTTCACCTTACAACACTCCCTACGAAACATTGAAGACGTATCCAATTCGAGGGCTCCCAATATCAAACCATCGGCACAAATGCTCACTCTTCTTAAAAGATACTGAGATTCTTTCCCACACTCCTAAAATAAATTTACCCGCTTCCTTTGATGCACCATCATCTCCTCCTCATGACACAAATGTTCAGATCCTTAGAATCATTGAACATTATCTATCCTCAAAGGAAACTCCGATAAGTTCCCAAAGCAAGGACCTCGATTGCCAACTCCAAGGCATGGGTGAAGTAACTCCGACCATAGACCTCTCCCCCACTTAATCCATAGGCATCCACCCACATACGATACTGAAAAATTATAATCCTAGATCTTCTTCAAAAGTATCACATTCTACTATAATTCATTCGATCCATCCGGGATCAATCCAAATGACATGATTGACAATGTACCCTTCATTCCTCAAAAAATATCTTCATGCATCTCATCCCAACAGATACTGAACGCTTCCAAGCCAAACACCCCATGGACGTTGTGAAATCTCAAAGAACTCTTAATGGACATTTTTTTTGGATTCACCTAGACCCAAGAGAAATGGATACTTCTGCGACAATAATCAGTTCTTCCCAAATGAGCCATTTCTCAAAACTCTACAAAACTATATTCCCTTCATGACACTTTTCTTAACAAAATCCACACCCTCTACTCAATTGAACTCACAGTTAATGACCTTCCTAATCCATATTACAGCTCTCAAATAAAGTTCATACATCCCCATGATCTCATAAATTCCTGAATAAGACTTTCACAAAATTAACCAAAATGTGGTTGAAAGATCCATTCGATTACATCCACTGAAATACCAACAAATCTTTAAACCCAAGTGGCATTACCGAAATTTGTAACAGTTGAATCCTTATCCTGAATGCTGCCACGAACACAATTCTAAATTATCCACAATCAACAACACTATGGACACATATCGATCTTAGAAATCATCAAGCCCTTACAATAGATCAATTAATTCACCCATTCATTCACAGTGCCCGCTTATCAAATCATTAATACCCCGAGCAGCCTAATTTTAAAAAAATCCATAGATAGCTTCTTCAGTTCATCTTATTTACCTCAAGGGTTCTAGATCATCCCACAGCGACACGAAACTGATGCTTCCTCAACTCTGTACGGAATCTTCAATAATCGATATTGATTTCGACACAAACTCAAATTACCGATCAAAAGTTCAATTACCTAATCTTCCTTTTAGAAATATCCTCAAATATTCACCCGACCAAAACTCCTTAGCAACCACAAAATGGCCTCCAGATGTCTCATATACTAGATGGACTTGGCACAAATCCTTATTAAATGCTTTACACGTAAGACGATACTAATTTTTTGATACCTCAATCAATTTTAACTCGTGCTTCAAATCCCACAGGCCAATTGTAGGATATATTATCCTTACCAATCCAATTCACGCTAGTATGGCAGTTCGCCCACCAAACTACCACCAAAATTAGATCAAAGTTTGATACCTCAAAATAAATCAATTCAACCTAATCAATCATATCTACAGACTCAAGAAAATATCACAGACCTCGATACCGCTAGTATCAAGTTTAGATCCTTAAATAAATAATTAAACTTAGGTAACAGAAATGGGAATATAAATTCTCGAAGCGATACATGTGCTACAATATCAAAATTTGGGAATCTTACCTTCCATCACTGTAAATAACACATTTACCTGATGCGCCATCACCACAAAACTCCAATTCAAGGCATTAGACTTCTTCACTGTCTAGCCAAGAGATACGAATAATCCTCAATCCGGTGACCAAGTTGTCTACGACATAGAATATGCTCTCAAAATCTCCTCGAGAAGATATTTATCTAGAAAAATATCTTACAAATATAAACCACGATATGTCTTTATCCTCCTGGATATTGGGGCACCACAATTAGATAAACAAACCTATTTTATAATTCTAACTTAGTTCTAACCTAAGCCATTAAAGTTAGGGTAATAAGAACTACCTAATCTAACTTAATCATCCTACACCTTCATCTACTCATTCAATTTTTCTTATTCTATCATAAGCTTCCGAATAATATTATGATCGAACCTAAGGCATTTCTTCTCTGATACCATTTGTAACGTACCGTATTTTTAACTTAAAATCTAATAGAATTTCAGGTATAATACAGACGTCGGCTAGATACAAAAACCAGTGAATATCATGTACAATAATCAAATAGTCCATAATACACAAAGCAAAGGATCCAAAGCCACCAACTACATGTGGCACTAACGTCATAGCGCCGGTACGACGTTGACTCAAACAAGATGCCGATAGCTACCAAAACAAACCATATTAACCTACGAAAGTATAAACATACATCTAAATAGCGAAAACTAAACTATCTCTATATCATCATCCTCATCATACATGGATACTAATGTATAAATCCATCAGAAATATAAAATATTTCATCAAAAGACACAAGACACATAACAAAGCCCATAAAGTCATCTGTCATTTCCTTCAATACCTAGTCGACTCAAATCCTCTACCCTACCTCATCGGGTGCAACTCATACTCATTTGGGGGCAGAAAAATAGTAAGGGTGAGACAAAACTCAGTAAGGCACATATATATATATATCAATGACATATTTAAAAGCATGATTTAGAAAAGAATGCTTTCATGATTTGTTTCAATTTCCTTTAACTTATTTCCTTTGTCTTTCCTTAGTTATCATTTTATGTCGAAGATTTATTTCGTTTGAGGGCCAGGGGTCAGTGGGCCTCACTGACAAAGAAGCGGTCGATCGTAGCCTGAATTTTATTTGCTCCTATACAATCAAAAGCCATCTATTCCTACTCAAAACCTAGAGGCAGGCCGTCTATATATAATCTCTATAGACAGGGCCAATAGCTACAATGTAGATCCAAAATAGACAACGATCATCCACTATAATATACTAAAACATGTCAGAGAATATCACCTGCTATAAAATACGGTCAGAATAATTCTTGAGTTTTCACTATAATATTTATAACATCTCATAGTTTATTAAATCTCAGTTCAAGTTCTTAATTTCTTATTTTTTTTAAAAAAAATTATTCTTAAGCACAAAATTATTCATTCTCACTCTATTGGAGAACGATTCATTCAGTCCATAAATTCTTCATTTTGGATAACGGTTCATAAGTCCATCACTTAATCACATAATTTTCTCCATCATTAGATTCCTTTCCATAAGTATATTTCAATACAAATTTCCATATTCTTCGTGAGCTTAAATCCTCACGTGTTCTTGATTACATGCATAATTTCCTTTAGAGCTCAAAAAATATAGGAATTCCTTTTTACATTAAACTAAATAAAATATTAAGCTTTCGATCGATAATTATTGATAAATGGTTCATAATATGATTTTCGGAATATTTCAGATTAATATGTTCATGATACGTACATAAATTATCATAAGACTTGGAACATGTAAGAATTGCTTACCATAATGAGCCAAAAATTTCTTTAAAGCTTTCAGACATCAAATACCTTTTCAAAAGCATGAAATATAATTTTCGAAGCTAAATTATGCATAAATTATGATTAATTCGGATAAAGCCCAATGGGGCACAGGTTAGGGGTCCAGTGAGTATAAAACCATACGAAACTACCAATTCGGACACCCATTAATAAATTAACAAGTTCATGGTGTGGGTAACAATATTCTGAAGCCAATTTATACATAAATTTTAATTTAATCGGTGAAATCATCCAAGGCACGAGTTTTGGATTTTGTGTCCGAAAATCGGTCAAAACTACGAATTCGAGTCTGAAATTTATATATGTGCATACTCAAGTCATGGGTTTCCATTATATAAGGCCAAATCATGCATAAAATCCAACGTAATGAGTGAAATCGGTTTGGGCGCAGGTTAGGGTTATCGGGTGTGAAAATTTTTATAAATCTCACAAATCGGATACGAAATCAAAATATTTTCATACTAGGGTCATGGGCATTTCAAAATATAAACTTATTCGGGTATTAGGACGATGATACAGGAATAAAACGGAACAAAAGTGCAAAAAAATGAAAGAAGAGAGTGTGAGTACACTTGCCTTGACCCAATTTATCAATTCTCTAACTGGCTCAAGTTCAGAATCGGATTCATGAACCTCGGATCCCCTCATTCTCTCTCTTCTTCTCTTCCCTTTATATCTTCCTCCTGGAATTGCCCGGAAATGCCCAAAAATCCTTACGGCTGCCTTTTAAATCGTTAGTCGGCACTTGAGCATCGGTCAATCGCGTAACGAGCACGCCTAAATCTCCTTTCAACGCTCGCCCCAGGCACTGGCCCACAGCTTCGGGCGCCTGTGGCACCACCCAAGGAGCCTAGCAGGCCTTCCCCCACCGACGCCTCCCACGATTCTGAAAATTAATTTTTTCATATGAATTAAGTTCAATTTTGATCAAATTAACTCAATTACCCACAATCACGATATTCAAAAACCAGTACATCACAACAATTTTAATTGGATACAATGTTATAATTTGAAGATCTTTGATACCATGCTCTAGATTGCTTGTAATAATACTACCTTCACAAAAATATCCAAAAAAAGCACTAGACATTCTTGAATGTTATCCTTTTGATGCCCCTTTGACCTCCATAGTCTTTCCAATCCCCTTGTCTTCAAATTTAGTTCTCTTATGGGATCCTTCTAGTCCCAAACTTTATCTAATTTGACTTATATTTTTATTCTTGGAAAATGTTTCCTTCTTAATCTCCTACTCAATCAACAATGCTCAATCTATGGCCAAGTCTTGTATATGGCCATCCTTTCCAAGAGTGTACGTTTCATCCACTCAGCCACTCCATTCAACTGTGGTGTCTTTGATGACGTCTTCTAATACCAAATGCTATGTCTTCGGTAGTAGACATCAAATGTCCCAATGTACTCACCATCATTGTTGCTTCAGACGGTCTTTAGTTTCTTTCTCGTCTATCATTCCAGCAGATCATGAAAATGCTCAAAAATATTGAAGACTTGGTCCTTAATCTTCATTGGGTAGACCCACGATTTCCTTGAACAAACGTCAATGAACGATACAAAGTACTAAGCCCATCCAAATGACTTTTCTTTGAATGGCCCACACACATCAGTGTGAACCAGGTCGAGTAGTTCTGCCTTCATAGAGGACGAGTGCCCCGGGAACGAGACCCTTCTTTGATTTCCAACCATGCAGTGAGGACAAATCCTCGATCTATCTACCTTCACAGAAGGTATTACAATAACCTTCATCATCCCACCTTCTAACTGAAATTATATTCAGCCGAATATCAGCGATATGTCATACATGTTTCAACAATAACTTCATTTCATTATTGGTGACCTACAATACGTCACCTCGGCCAACAACTAGGGATGTTCCTTCGTTTTCTATCCTTATTACTCCAAAATCTTCCGGAGTACAAGAAGTGAACAGTCCGCTTTTGAAGGTGGCATGGAGAGAGACACCAGTATCAACTACCCAATCGAACTCATTGTCTATCAAACTTGCAACATCCATTTCACAAGTTAACAGGAGGTCACCTCCTGTAACTATTGAGACTGAGAATTTTTTTATCCTCGTCCCTTTTCTACTTTGCTCTCCCTTTCAGCATTTTTATGCTTCCACTTGTAGTAAAATTTTTTGATGTGGCCTTTCTTGCCACAATGATGACACTCGACATTTTAAAACCTTGACCTAGACTTACTGTGACCCTTTTTACCATACTTTGGCCATGTCTCTTACTTCTTCCTCGTGACTCTGTTAAGAGCACCTTGGAGTGGGAAGAAGTGAAAGTCCCCTAAGACCACCATATTTCATTCATGAGTAAAAAAGTAATGACCTCATCCAACTTAAATATATCCTTTCCAAATAGCAAAGTTGTCACAACATGGTCGTATGATGCTGATAAGGAGGCCAGCAACACCAACACCTTGTCCTCCTCATTAATCTCATTATCAAAGACCGACATCTGCGTCACGATCCTGTTAAACTCGTCCATGTGCTTTTCAAAGCTTCCCCCTTTAGATAGACACAGTCCATAAAACTGCTTCTTTACTTGCAGCCTCATGGTCAAGGACATGACTTATATCTGCTTTCAAGCTTCTCCGATACCTCAACCGGGTTTGACAAGCTGAGGACCTCCTGTAGTATGTTGTTCACCAGACATAATTTGATAGTATAGTTTGTAAGATTCCTCTTGTCTTGCCATTCCACTTCGGTCAAGTTCCCGGCTTCTCATCCTTCTTCCACAATGCTTCCATGGTTTCTTCCCGGGTCAAGACGTTTTTTACCCTTTCTTGACAAAGGATGAAGTTACCTTACCTATTAAACTGCCCCATACTAAATGGTAAGTTCTTTGATGACGATGCCATTTAATCGGTAGCTCTTAACCACGGCTCTGATACCACTTGTTGGGAACAAACTGACGTCCGACCGACCAGTAAGAGAGAACACACATAGTAAAGAGGAAAGAAAAAGATAAGGAGAACACCTAAATATTCGGAGATGGTCATAAGATGACTCCTTTTTAGACCAAACCTTCTCTGACATATCACCATTCAATGGTCTATTAGGCGACCTATTAATGACGTAGTTCACCATCTTCAATACTTCTGCCCAGAATGACCCAAAAAGCTTTGCATATGAAAGTAGGCATCTGAACCTTTTCAAGAGTGTATGGTTCATCCGCTTGACCACTCCATTCAACTGCGATGTCTTTAGTGGCTTCTTATGATATTGAATGCCATATCTTTGGCAGTAGATATCAAATGTCCCAATGCACTCACCACCATTGTCACTTTGGACGGTCTTTAGTTGTCTTTCCAGGGTTGGTGAAGGCTTTGCAGAGTTATAGGGCACGCTTTCTGTGCAGTGTAGAGCATGTGCCGTCTTACAGGGCATGTGTCTGCAGGAAGCTCAGAAACTGATAAAAATATGACACAAATCATCTGCAAGATTAGTCAAGTAGACAAATGGAGATTTGGAACCAAGCTCGTTATAAAAGGTGCCAAGAGTTTCAATAGGCGATGTGAGTAATCACTAAAGGGGTGAGAAATCACCAAGTGCTGGTGTGTGCGAAATCACCAAGGGCGCTATGCGCCAGGCCGCATGTGTGCAGGGGTGAAACGGAGGTTGTTGTTTCACCACACGTGTAAAATGTCTGTAAGTAGAGTGTACCACCGGTGAGAAAAAGAGAAGAAAATCAGAGAATTAAAATTAAATGAGAGTTTTCTTACTTATTCTGGAGAGATTTTTCTTATTCTATCTCAGGTGTGTAGCGGATACTCTATCTCGGAGTTTTTGTAATCACATTTTATATAGTAAAAATTTTTTAAAATTTATCCCGTAATTTTTTCTCATAGTTGAGAAGGGGTATCCACATTAAAAATATTGTACATCTTTTGTTCCCTGTGTCTACTAATTGGTGGCTGACGATGACGAGGGGTTCGGATTTCCGCTACGCCGGATTGGGTGAATCCGGGTTGTTTAAACCCCAACACTATGTTCACACTGTATCAACTTAGGCATGGTAAATTATACATAAAATACTAAAATTGTTTGTCCCACAACATCATCAATAAACCTTAACATCTTTTTATAAATTAAAAACCTCCAATAATAAATATCTGCCTATCCAAAACCCAAAGAGGTCCCAAGTAAAATAATAAACTTGAGTCATCAAAAATATGCCAATGAATATTGAACCAAAGGCATGCTTAAAATCTTGAAAACATGAAGTTTAGGTTTACAAAATTACCATATAAGACGAATACATGAAGTTTAGGTTTACAAAATTACCCTATAATCATGAATAATACTCAATTATTTGAAACTTATGATGGGAGTATTTATATATCATCCCTATAAATAGCACCTTATCCACTATTATAACTTATGGATGGGTCTTATACGACTTTATATTTCTTGATATATTATGAAATATTATAACATAGTCTTATCAATTCCTTCTAATGGCTCATTTAAACAAACCATGTGAAAATCTCTATAAAACATGTATATTTTTTATAATTTAGAATTAAAAAATCTTGGATTAACTTATCATAGATAATTCTCAAAGGTCCTGCAAAGATAAGAAACATACAAAAAGGGTTTTCCAAGATTCTTACAAAATAAAAAACATGTAAGAATGATTTTTGTAATAACTTTAAAAATTTTAGGATTTTTAAAATTTGTTTCACAAATTTAGGTACAAACCTTCGATTTTTCAAAATAATGGAATAAAAGAAACATGTAAATAAATTAAACTTACAAGGAAACATAATTATACATATGCACAAAACTTTATACACGAAATTTCAAATTATGAGCCAATGATGAAGAATCTTAGAATTTAAGCTAAAAATAGAAAATAAGGTTTAAAATTTAATTGTATTAATTTAAATACCAATATTTTAAATTTTTTTAAAATTTTTTTTTAATTTTATTATTCTGCGTTTTCTCATGTTCTCTTTTTCTTTCCTCTTATTTTCTCAAAATCTCTAAAAATTGGGTTCAAAAGAAGTTAAAAGTTCTTATATAGCAGGTTGACATACATGTGCTAGTTATGTGCTAATTAGCATAATGTCTAATTTTAACCTACGTATAAACGTCCTTAATGGATACACTAGACATAAAGTTATTAGAACAAATATGCACCAACATCTTTCATATGCATATCATACATGGAAATACTATCCTAATTAGGCTAATACATGTCCCGTATGTCTCTCGTGCATCAAACCGAAGAATTCAATTCTTAAGGACTCACCCAAACTCACAATTATTTTTAATAATTGGTCAATTCTTACAATTTAAATATGAAAATTAGTACTTGAATCTCACATCATTTATTAGGAGGATCGATCTTGTGAGGATCTGAGTTCTGAGAGTCAATTAGCCTACGTGCCAAATTCTCATTTCCTTTAAGATTTTGAGTTTCTCATCTGTGTAGGTACCTCGCTCGGTTTATTTTGAGGCAAGTTCTTGGGATACCCGTCTTATTATTGACCCATCAAATAGTATATTTAGTAAGAGAGAAAATGTGCATCCATTATAAAGAAAGATTTTGAGAGCGTTTTCAAGCTTCTCTCTTTTTATTTTATTCTGTAATTTATATTTTTTTTATAAATTTTGTTTTCAACTTTTGTCTGAATAACAGTGTTATACATGCAAATAACGTTACCAATTTTGTTATACTTCTGTATCAGAAGATATCCTATTAAAGCTCCAATTGCAATTATATACATGTGTGCATGAGTATATTTATATTTATTTATTTGTTATATTTTCAAGTATTTTGAGATTATTGATATATGTGGTATCCTCTATTTAATGGGCGAAGCTAAGTGTTTCTAAAAGCATGTTGTGTTTGTTTGGTGTAGACAAAAATTATGATAATCAAAACTTTAAAAAGAAGTGGGATTTCTAGTTGTATTTTTATGGTGTAATTTTAGATCATGCAAACATATATTTTATGGTTTCTTATATTCTTCATGATTACAAAATTTTGGCGTTCCATAATTTTCAGATGCTTTTGTCGTTTAAGGGAATTGTCATATATTACTTTGGATACGCTCAACTTTCTATTAAATTTACCTAATATAAAGTTTGTGTGAAAAATAAAAGTTGTGAATACAAAGAAAAACCTGAATCTAAAAAATAATAATAAAGGGAAACAGTGTAAAATATTTGAAATTATTTTTCTGATTTATTATATGAGAAATTTTAAATGGTCACCGCCAGAGGTCTGACATGTGGCTATGGAAGTATAATATGTGGGCCCACCACTGACTTCTTAGCTATGGAAGTATATTCAGTTGAGAACAGGGGGGCTGCGACGTTTACTCCCACTTCTCAAACAAAGCTAACAGCTTCTGACTCAACGACTCACAGATCATTCTGCTGCTTCCTTCCACCTGCCACATTCAGATGCAATAACATAAGTAACTCTCATATTCATTACAAATCAAACTACCAATATTATCCGAGGATTTTATATCTATAGACATATATGTAACAAATTGAAGAGCACCAAAGCCAATAAAAGTAACTGCCCAATTACAACTTTGTAATGTGGATTCTGTCACCACATTTTTACTAATCATTCATAGTAGCATTTAATCGTTAATTAAAAGGTGCCTCGTCCCTTTCAAACAACAATATATATATATATATATATATATATATATATATCTGGGATTTAGATTTGGTTATTGGCAAGTATTTGATAATTAGTTGAGATCATAGGACCCAAATTACACTTACCAGCAGACGAATGCTATAGAAAGTCCACCCAGCAAATGATTGAAAGGAAGAGACGTCGAGGATAAGAAGCCCATTCTGTTCCAGCAGCAGCAAAACCACAGTTAATGATGTCTTCTTGTGCAACTCAGACGTTGATATCTGAATGGCAACTTCCCTGTCCCCTAATCTACTTGCTGAAACTGCCCATGATGACCCTTCAACTCCGATCTTGCTCTGCTTTTCCTTTTGACCGAAATTCCCTCCCCCTGTTGCTGCTGCTGCTGGTAAAAGTTTTCCTTTCTTCCGAAGCAGGGATTCCACTTCCTTTTGTAGCTCTGGTATGTATTTTACCACCCCCGAAACTGTCTCTGGAATACTTAGTTTTTTCTGCCGACACCATCCAAACAGAAGAAAACTGTCACAAATTTCGGTAGATTATGATGGTATTAATTTGTCAAAGCACAAGGAAGAATGGTCGAGTTGTTGGCTACCCGCTAAATTGCTACTAGCTAGTAGCTAGCATGCCAGAGACAAGAAAATAACAGACGAAATATAATCTTCTCAAATTCCGTTAATTTCCTTCTTATTCAACTGAAGCAAATCTCTATCCCTCTCCCATTCCCCAATTACCGCCATACACCTGCCCCTCCCTCGCCATCCTGGACATTCACCCTCTGCCCCTGCCCTCCTTCCGATTCCCAGGTCCCCCTTTGCTCACTAGACAGACACCAACACATCCTCATTGTTGGGGGGAAGGGGGAGGGCAGAGAGTGGGATAGAGAGAGGTGTAAGTGTTGGCGCAAAACGGAAGACGCGATGATCGGACGGACGGAGCACTCGGACAGCAACAGAGTAGAGCTCTCGGTCGGACGTCCAAAAGTAGAGATATAACAAACGAGAGAAACACACACGAGATTTAACGTGGAAAGACCATTCTTAGCTGAGGGAAAAACCACCAAAGAATACACTATAAAGAATGATTGTTTACAAGATTGTTACCTACACGAAGCTCAAACAAAGAAAATAATCATTAAGTATAAATCACACAATCTCTCTCTAAAAGTATTTCTCACTCTATCTTTACAACAAGGCTGCCCACAGCTTTCTCTATGCTCCTTTAAAATGCTTGCCATTGCACGCACCAACACTTGTTTTTCCACACTTCAGAAGCAAGGGCACAAGCCAATATATATACACAAAGGGCCTAATAGTCAGCTAGCCACCCTACTACAAGTAGGGTGGCAGGCCCACACCCCCTTAGGCAGGCGCATGCCCGGCGTGCCAGAATAGCAGACCTAACACCCTAGGAAGTTGCAGCCACCTCAACATCTAATCAGAGTGGGTCAACTGCCCAACTGAGAAGCACGGCTACAGCAGGCCTACGAGAGAGAGAGAGAGTCAACGCCTAGATTCCTAGAGTCCTCATCCATGTCCTCAGCAACCTCTTGGATATGACGCCTCCAGCGGGTCCTCGTCCATGTGACAGGCTTCTCGGACTATTCAAGAAAGTCCGCGTCCTTTGGCAATGTCACAACATTTTTGAGTCCGCGGATGTAAGTGCCACGAGGGAGTGACCCCAACAAACTTCCCCTCACGACCGAGTGGGAGCGAAGTTAGTTAGACCTGCAATATCACAACAAGCTTCCAGTTTTCCCTTTAGCAAAGCTTTGATCAACATGTCCGAACCATCGTCATCCGCACGGACCTTTCAAATTGATAACTGCCCATCATCAAAAATATATCTCACCCAATGATGTCGCACGTCAATATCCTTTACCGAGAATGGAATGAGAAATTTTTACACAAATGAATGACACTTTGACTATCACAAAGAACCTTGTACGTCTCTTGCCTTAGACTCAATTCTTAAATGAACCTCTTCATTCAAAGCATTTCTTTTCAGGCATCGGTCCCGACAATGAATTCTACCTCTGTAGTCGAGAGAGCAACGCACTTCTACAACTTGGACTGCCAGGAGACCGCCCCTCCCCCAAATTTCACAAAGTATCCGGACGTTGATTTCCGAGAATCAACGTCCTCGACCATATCGGCGTCTGTGTACCCAAATGGCTGAGTCTTCTCTCCTCCAAACGGCAAACCCATTTTGGAGGTCCCACAGAGATATATGAAAATTTACTTTACCGCGGACCAATGCTCTATCCCTGGGTTTGAGAAAAATTGACTCACAAGGCCAACCGTATGAGCAATGTCCGGCTGCGTACACACGGCCGCGTACATCAAACTACCAACGGCCGATGAGTAAGGAATCTTACTCATACGCGCCTTCTCAATGTCTGAGGACGGACACTGCTGATTGCTCAGCCTAAAATGGTTGGCCAGAGAAGTATTGACAAGCTTGGAGCTTTCCATGTTGAATCGTTGAAGCACTTTTTCAACATAGCCTTCCTGGGACAGCCAGAGCTTCTTGTCCCCTCAGTCGTGAAATATTCTAATCCCCAGAATCTGCTTCGCCGGTCTGAGGCCTTTCATAGCGAAAGACTGCCCCAGTTACTCTTTCAACTCTTTGATCGAAGCACTGTTCTATCCGACAACCAGCATGTCGTCCACATAAAGGATAAAGATGACAAAGTCTTTTTTTAAAAATCTCTGGACAAAGACACAGTGGTCAAAAGTAGTCCTATGGTATCCTCGTCCGACCATAACAGACTCAAACTTCCGATACCACTGTCTCGGAGCTTGTTTCAACCCGTACAAGCTCTTCTTCAAACGACATACTAGTCCTTCCTTTCCCTTGATTTCAAAGCCATCTAGTTGCTCCATGTAGATCTCTTCCTCAAGATCTCTATAGAGAAAAGCTATCCGGAAATCAAGTTGCTCAATCTCCAGATCCAAAGTCGCTGTCAGTCCGAGCATCACACTGACCGAGGACATCTTCACAACATGTGCAAAGATTTCATCAAAGTCAACACCCTTGTATTGACCAAAGTCCTTTACCATAAGTCGTGCCTTATGTCTTAGCTTCCTCGAGTCCTCGGTGGTTTTTAACCGGAAGACCTTTTTATTCTTCAGGGCCTTCTTCCCCTTTGGTAGCTTAGCCAGCTCAAATGTATGATTTTCATGAAGAGAGGTCATTTCTTCCTTCATGGCCTCAAACCATTTATCCTTTTGAGCGCTACACATGGCTTCGCCAAAATCTTCAGGTTCTCCAGCATCAGTGAGGAGGATGTACTCACTTGCTGGCAGGCAGACGAACGAATGTCTCTCCCTGGATGACCGTCTCATAGGGACCACCTCGGCCTGTTGAGGGGCCAAATCTTCAGCCTGATTCTCCTGAGGGGCTGAACCACCTCATCATGGTTGCCAGCCACTCTTGGTCCGCCGACATCGGACTCAAGAGGCACTGGACGGACAACTTTCACATTAACTCTGTCCGTCAAGGAAGTATTGGGTTGAGACTTCTTCTCTTTCTCAATGCCCTTGATGGTTTCTTCCTCAAAGAAGACCACATCTCAAGACCGGACTAGCTTCCTTTCATTTGGGTCATAGAACCTATACCCAAGTTCATCCTCGCCGTAGCCCAGAAAGACGCATTGCTTCGTCTTTAGCTCTAGCTTGCTTCTCTCATCTCTCGAAATATGAACAAAGGCATTGCAACCAAATATCTGAAGATTATTGTAAGCTAGTTCCTTGCCGGTCCAAATCTTTTCTAGGACTTTCCCATCCAAAGACTTACTGGGAGACCGGTTGATCACGTGGGCAACCGCCTTTAAGGCCTCGGCTCAAAAAGATCCCGGAAGCCTGGCCTCGAAAAACAAGCACCTGACCCTTTCCATCAGGGTGCGATTCATCCTCTCGGCCACGCCGTTCAATTGTGGCATCTTCGGTGGAGTCCTTTGATATTTGATGTCGTGAGCTCTACAATAGGCATCAAAAGTGTGACGGAACGAATTATTCTCCATTGAATATCCTCCATCAATGACTACACATTCCCTAAAGCCCATAATTAAGCTATGGACTTCTACAGAAAATCCGGCAGAGTTTCCTCTGCAACTGGACGAAAACCGA
>JAOVVI020000456.1:0-31771 GCA_028571085.2 Nepenthes alata
ATAGTATAAGCATATCAAGGCAATGGGAAGAACTTACCTCTCACTATCTAAATTGAATTTATCAATCGTAATACCTTTTTAGGTGAGGGGGGTATTTTATATTCTTAAGACAAGTTTTTCTACTTGAGTATGTAATCTGTACACCTTGTTTTGAAGTATTACTGACATCAAGAAAGGGATTCCTCCCATGTTAGAGATAACTTTTTACTATGTTCTAGTTTTCTAGTACCCTTAATATTTCTTACTACCAAGTCACAAACTTCAAATGCTTGTGTCTTAACTTTTGCGTTGTAGTATTACACCAATATTTGTCGAAATGTCGGCGCATAAATTTTTGCTGAATTCTGAGTTTCTTCAAGTAAATCTAAGTTTTGTCTTAAAAGTTCAGAGTTTTGGTTATGATTAAAGCTTGATGCCCGATAACTGGTTAGACCAACTTTAAATGAGATGACTGCTTTTATCCCAAAACATAAATTAAAAGGAGTCCCATTACGTAAAAGGCTAAAGAACAGGTGATATAGTGAGTTTAGTAAGAGACTGCCTTGGGATATTTTCATGGATTGGCTTATTATTGCATTTCTTAATAAATTCTATAGCATATTTTTTTTGTAGTTGACTAATAATAATGTTGTCTCATAATTTAAGGGTAAGATTCATTCCTTCTATATGAACTCTACAAATGTATCTTTGGGAAGGCATAGTTGGCCTCCATCGGAGTCAAGTAGCCTATGTAAGGCATTTAATAACCCCTCGAATATAAAACTCCATCAGTAATTGTGTAAGTCCGGATGTCGTGGCTATCCACTTAACTTCCACTTGATCATTTGGCAATTCTCCTATTTGAAGGAAGTTCAAATACAAGGTTATCTAAATTATTTCATCTGATATTTGAAGAGTTTTGCCTTACTTTCCTATGTTTGGCCTTTGCGGAGTCTCTTTTATATAATAGGTATACTATTCTATGTATTCTAATGTCGTTATCTTAGAGATAATATTTTAAATATTTTTGGATTAATTATTTTATAAATAAAAATTATATAATAATTATTACCTTATTTTTAAAAGGAATTAAGTTACTAAAAAAATTTAACTGAATGAATAATTATATTAAATTTAATGAACCTAAAATCTAATATTCAAACTTAGGATTTTAGATTAAAGAGTCTAAACATTTGTAACCATAGTAGTGGAAGTATAAAAAATATAAAACAAAAATAAATCAATAAAATATGATAAAATAATAATTATAATAATAAACATAAAATGTATGCATATATAAAAATATATAATAATAATAATAAGATAAAATAAAAATAATGATGATGACGATGATGACGACATTGAAGGACAGAGAAGTAAAAGAAGAGGAAAGAGAAGAAGACGACGAAGTAAAGAGGAAGGGGAACAAGGAAATTAGGAGAAGACATAGAGGAAGGGAGATTTGCTGTCGGTGATAGAGGAGGAAATCGATGCCGAGTTTGGAAACGAAATTAACCCTAGATGTGGCTTCCCTCCATGACATAGGGTGAAGAGTTGAGAGGGGGGATGATGCATGCAAAATCGGCGACGGCACCGGCGAGGGAAGAACGATGACGAAAACAAAGAAGACAGCACTGCAGGGGGAGTTCAGCAGAGGAAAATAGATGGAAAAGAGGAGAAAGTCGAGAGCGGCAGAATGGGGCAGAAGGAGAAGACAGTGAGAGAGAAAAAGCAGAGAGAATAGGGAGGGGGAAAGAATCGAGAAACCAGGAGAGGGGACACGGGTAACTCGAATATGGGTAACTAATAACCAACAGGGCAGGAAATCGAAAATATCTATAGATAACCAAAAATAATAAAAAGAATTTTAAATATAATTTTAAAATTTGTCGAGTCAACCGTGCAACCCTCGAGAACGCCAACAAATCGGTTGGCGTTGTGATATCCGAATTGACAAGGGAGGGTTGTGCAGGAGCCAAATGAGAACTAGCCGCCATTAACACCGACCAGCCGCCATTTACACCGACCCAGAAAACTAAGAAATCAAGGCAAGTAAGTTATTTCTTTTTTCTTATTGATGTTATTTCTCTTGTTTGCGTGCCTTGAATTGTGAAAAATCAGTAGAGATTTGGTTACATATGGGGAAAAGTCGAAAACAGGGCCACTGTTTTGATGGTAAAAACCCGATATTTTTAGGGTTCCACAATGAACTGGCGCAGGGTATTTAGTTTATTTGGACTACAACGAAATCCTTAATTACTTACTTGAAGGTGAATGTTAGAATTTCGGCATTTTGGTTGGAATCAAGTAAAAAGTGAAACAGAGTAATTATACTCTGTTTTGACACCGATTTGTCACAGTGGGTTTGAAACGGTGAGGAATCCATTGGAAGCGGACGGCGTGCGGCTTGTGTATGTGTGGATATGTATAATATACGGACGTGTGTATACGTATATAGGTATGGGTAGATGATGGGTAAAACTTTCATATGGGTATT
This sequence comes from Nepenthes alata, assembly GCA_028571085.2. Lineage (NCBI taxonomy): Eukaryota > Viridiplantae > Streptophyta > Magnoliopsida > Caryophyllales > Nepenthaceae > Nepenthes > Nepenthes alata. The sequence goes on from JAOVVI020000456.1 coordinate 2,477, forward strand.
ACACAGCTTGATGTCTTTGTGATAGGCAGTTTGAGGAGGTGGTGGTTGTCTGATGGTGGTAATTGTATACAAAAACGTGCATGCCTATGTAAATACGTATACAGGTACGATCAAATTATATACATACATGCACGTATACGTATATATCCTGTAATATGTAGGATCACTTTGGGAGTTATACCTAATCAATCTCCAAATTATATCACACATATTTATATATACATGATTACCTTATCCTTAATCAATTCATGTGATGTAAGCTTTGATTATATATCTAAATTATAAGTTGGTTTAACGATAACATTAATGATATCTATTACTTCGATTGGATCCTCTTGGTATTAGCTGAAATAGTTAAATTAGATGGGTTTTCATGAGTTCGTTCAATAGTAATGAGATAGAAAATATTTTATGATCTTAAAAATAAAATTGGTACACTGAGATTATCAATGAGGATTAAATAAAATATTAAAGTGATCAGTAGGATATTCAATCTATTTTAAATTTTTATCATTTTTATGGTACCAATTCTTTATGTTAACTTAAACTGCGTATATATATTTTGTTAATATTTTATTGATAAATAAATATGTGAAGACTTTTAGATATTAGAATAAATAAAAATTTATGAGATGTTAAGGTAGTCCATACTTTTTTGATATTTATACTAATCTAAATGTCAAGGTCATTAATTTTAAGGAGAAATTCTTATAATCTAGTAACTATCATAGACAGTGATATTCGACATATTATAATGGAGGAGCATAATAGGTTGTATAAGCATACTATTTCGAAAAGACTAAAGAAATAATAAGGATGTTATAAATATCCGATAATCTCGTAATACTTATCCAACCGTTAAGAAATAAATACAAATAGCGTAAAATATCTACATCTCAATTGGGACAATGACCTTGGAAGTCTTCAAAATTAGTCCATTACTATCATAGAAATGACTATATACCATACAAGGGGGGTTCATGGGCGCTGCACGTAGCCATTGGATCATGTTGATGTCACCGAAGAATTTGGTCAGAACAAGATGAATTCCTATGGAAGGCGCTGCACCGTGATCTGAAAGCCGCCGTGGAAGGAGGGAAACTGAAAATCATATGACCAAAGTCCAGAAATTTGACAGTAGAACAGTCCCTGCACCGGCGATCAACGGTAGAAGAACATGGGTGGTCGGTGATCCGCTGCTAGCATGCAAATGCATCATAGTCTTGTTCACTAATGGGAGCTCACCAGCCTTCCGTCTTCTCCCCAGCAATTTCTGGCTGCATCGTTTACCGAGATTATCAAGACAGGAATTAACACAGTTTGGCACAAAAATGGCTGAACTGAAGTATAAATAATTGCCTCGTCTTTGCTCTCTGCCCACAGCATCAGTCCATCAGACTCCGAGCGCTTGAATAAACCCTGCATACCTCACAGATCATCGCCTTTTCAAATACGTAGATCTTCCTTTTCAAAATGGGTGGTGACTTCTCTCCCCTTTTTGCCTTTTTTGTTTTCCACAGCAGAAATTCCTTTTTTTGGTGCTGGGTCTTAAATGCATGATTAAGTCGTTGGGATACATAATTAAGGCTGTGAGATTTTCTCAAGAAAAATACAGATTATAAAATCTGCTTGGGATAAGGATCATAGAAGAGCCCTAATGCTGGACCTTTTGCGGTAGCTTCAGCCACTAAGCTTGAATATCTCCCCTACCAAAGATTCCTCTCCCAAGCGATGTAAATGTAATTCATCAACTTACAGTTACCAACCCTAGTTTCAGCCAGTTCCTTCTCTTGATGACAACAACAAACTGCCCAAATTTCAAAAACGATCCTCAATCAGCTACACAAAAAAGGATAAGGAGACGATTGAAGTTGCCTAAACAATTAGCTTGAGAGTCAAAGGAGGAGATCAGGAGATGAGGCAAACTCTATCAGAATTCCTGCATTTTGGTTGGCCTGGCGTCATGAACGGCCTCTGAAGAGTGAAAGTCCAACAGCAGTTTACATGCAAACTCATAATTTGAAATATGGTCATTGCTATTCATTGAAACATCAATTAACCATCACCATGGAATGAAATATCAGCATCGACCCCAATACCAATATCTCCAATTCATTAACAAAATCAAAATATCTTGCCGATCGATGATATTTGGCCGATAAACCGAATACTTTTTGATATACACGCCATGTCCACATTCCTATTAGCAAAAAAGATTTGCATCCAATATGCCCAATACTAATATATGTCATCCAATATGGTTGTGACAAATACCGAGGTTTCATCCATGGCCATGACCCTTATTCATCAACAACACTTCGAAATGGAACTCATTTAACTCAAAAATCAAAATAAAGTCATTGCACTTCACATAAATCTCAACCAGCCTTGAAACTCATTCATTATATAATTTTTTTTTTAATGCACAATCTATAGAAAAGGGTACGAAGGCCACTAGCATAGCAAGACATTTCATTGGAATTCTCATAATGTGCTGTACTAGCTGAAAACCTACATCAGAAAGAGCTAGATAAAGAAGCCAAAGGCAATGGGCTCTACCTCAGCTACCCAATGCTAGGGAAAGAACTAGCACAGGCAATGACTAGGGAAAGAACACCCTAAAAATAAAAGGATGGTTCCAAGAAGTGTCCTCACCTGAGTTCTATCCCATCCATAACACGGGAACCTTACAGCCTGTCACTCTAGTGGTAGATTCACTTTAGTACCTTAAGCATCTCGATTTAATATGTGAACTAATATCAAAATTGGCATTTATAGTCTAATATGTGCAAGTTACAACTCCTTCCCTCAAGTAAAGGGGCACACCATTTGACAGAACTCAATATATCAACTGGGATCACCCATTGAGCTTCAAGTTACCCATAACAATTGCTAGAAACAGAGCAGCAACAGCCTTTTCACCACAGTTGCAACAGAAAAGCCAACCAAAAGGCTTCCATAGCACAAAAATGATCAAATAAATAGACCCTCAGAAGAAAACCCAAATGGCTAACAATGCACGCAAACCAGACAAGAATACATGGATAAGATATAGGGAAAATCACCTAATCATTATCCACCTAGCAAGCATCATTGTAATCAAATTGATTTTTGAATTCAAATACATGTTATGATTGCGACATTTCATGATGAGCGAAAAGGTAAGCCTTGGAACAATTGTAAAATACTGGGATACGGAGGTCATGAGATTGAACGGGACATAGCTTTTCTATAGTACTGGGATAAAGACATCCATCTTTGACCATCCTTATACCCATAGATATGAAAGTGTCATGTACTAGAATGCCATTTAATAAAAATGAACAGAACTGGCGCAAGTTTAAAGTGGCTGAACTAAGCAAAATTTAGAGGAACAACTAAAGTGGAGCTAAGGAAGTGCAAGGAGAAGCAGCTCACCAATACTCAGTATCCGCATCAGATACCTGGAAATGATTTCTATTCCCTTGCTCTGCTGCATACTGATTGTTGTTCACAGGCGGTCGTGGGTGTTCGTTTAATTTTTCTTTTCTAGTGTTTTGCTGTGTGTTATGTTTTTTCACCGATAGATATGATTGTTCTCTGTTTGCTCTGTCCCATTGCCCTACTCTATTAGATCCTTGTAACTGTTAATAGAGAGTGCCGTATGTTTTTCAAGAGAGGAAACTATTAGAGATAGACCTTTGTTTTGCCAAACTTTTGGTTGTTGGTCTGGTGAATTAATTTCGTAGTACGAAGGTTCACATGTAATCTATTGATGTATATCTTGTTGGGGTCACTCTCTTGTGATATTTGTGTCCGCGGACTTGTGGAGACAAATGAACGCGGACGTTTGGAGAAATCCTGGAATGTCCGTCCTCGAGGTTGTTGGAAGAATTGGACGAGGACTATCAGTGGCATCTTGTCCAGGAGGTTGAATTCGACGAGGACTACTTCAAATGCATCATGTCCGAGAGGTGACATGGACGAGGACGCTGGGCCTAGGCGTTGACTTTCTCACTCACGTAGGCCTGCTGCAGCGGTGTGTTGCAGGTGGGCAGTTGACCTACTCTGATTGGTGATTCAGACGGCTTCAACTCCCAAAGTGGTAGGCCTGCCATCCTGGCACGTCGGGCGTGCGCCTGCCATGGCAGGCCTAGGGGTCGTAGTCCTGCTACCCTACTGGCAGTAGAGTGGCTCGGCGGTCAGCCACGTGGCAACCCCTTGTGCTATAAATATGGCTGTTGCGTGAGAGGGAAATATGAGCTAGAGTAAGAGCGAGATAGTGTGAGAGAGCAAAAGGGTTATTGTGAAGGGAAAGAGGAGTGCACCACCGGTGAGAGAAAAAAGAAAGGAAAAATTAGAGTGAAACGAAGGAAAGTGTTCTTCTTGGTTTGCTCTGGAGAGTTTTTCTATTTGACTTCTTGGGTGTGTAGCGGATACTCCATCTTGGAGGTTTGTAACCTTTTTCACATAGTGGATTTACTGTTGCCTCTACTCCCGTGGTTTTTCCCTTCGGTTCCAGAGGGGTTTCCACGTTAAAACTGGTGTATTCTCTCGGTTTCTGCTTTTCCTTGTTGGCTGTCCGTCCGAACGCTATCCCTCTTACCGAGTGTCTTGTCCTATCGGTCGTTGCGCTCAGGAGCATTCTGTTCGAGCGCCTCTTTTGCCCCAACAGTGCAGCATATTCTTCCTATATGTTCATGTGTCCAAGATATCATTCGTGGGGTTTCACAGTTCTTGCCATATGAGCCGGATCCGATGACGATGGACATTATGACTAATATGCTTGTCTACAACCTTAGTTCGGGCTCTAGGGTCAAGGTAGTTTGGAGCGTAGGAGCGGCTAGTTTTTTTAGTTTTAAGAGTGCCTACCGGATTTTTTAATCTAAGCAAAATTCTGTGATATGGTGGTATCTTATGCGGATACTGTCTAAAATTTTCTCTGATTCTTATATACATTAAATAGTCATTAGAGAGCATCTTGGCACTAAAAGTTGTGGCCAAACTCTGTGGTCAAGGTAGTTTGGAGTATAGAAGCAGTTGGTTCTTCTGGTTGTAGGAGTGCCCAAAGGATTTTTCATCTTAAGGGAGAGTTAGTAGTGTGGTGGCGCCTATTGTGGGTATTATCTAGAATTTCCTCTCATTTTTTTGTTCTCATTAGGAGGCGCCTTAGTATTAAGGACTGTGTCCATAGCTATTTCAAGTGTAATCCTTTATGCTTGCTATGGGGGAGGCAATTGGAGTCCTATGCCCTCTCCGGTGCATTAGTGCTGGTATGATCGTATCTGTTTTTATTAATCATATTTTTTCATATATCATATCCGTCTCGCGCTGCATGGACCATTATCTTATTGCCGATCAGGTACGCGCTTCAACACCGTGCGATTGGCATCGTCGCTTGGTTCAACACTCCACGCCAGACCACGTGCCCAAGTACGCCTTTCTTTATCTTATCACGAAACACCTGAAAAAAAGAGAAAATGGGTACAACACGAGGACTTCCCGGAATGTTGATTATGTCATATGAGTGGTTATAGATGATCATATACCGATTAGACCATGAGGATCTAATGGGCTAGTCTCATGTAGAGAGAAAAAAACCTCTCTCTATAATATATGATCTTATATTTAAAGATTTTATTGTCCTTAAAATTATTATTTTTTTGAATATATGATCTTTAAATGCGTTCGTGATAAGATTAGTAATTTGTTATAGGTAACTTTTTCTCATCTTAATCAGTAAAAATAAAGAATTCCTTTAACAGTCATTTTTCGTTGGTCTTAAAAATTTAAAATTTTGAACTAATATTTAGAAGATTTGAAAAAAATAAAAAATAATGTTTTTAAATTTTTTTACTAGTTATAAAGTTTTCAAAAATTTTTAAATCTCAATCATACTAATATTTAGAAATCTTGTGATTATGTGCATAATATATTTCATATTTATAAATATGTTCATGTGTAAAGTTTAAAATAATAATTTCTCTAATTCTAATTTATAATTAATTTTATTTATATTTTTTAATCTTTTTTTTAGGTTAAACTATGGATTGATTTTATTAAGCTATTGAATCGAGTACCATTGGACTTATAATAAACTTATTAACTTCAAAAATTTAAAAGTTTGATTTCTAATTTATCAATTTAAAAGTTTAGTTTAAATGAATTGAGCTCACGATCCTAATAAAATAACAAGCAGATTAACTTGTAGTATACAGTATAATAAAAATATAAAAATAAATATTATTTTATATAATAAATTATAATTAAGAATTATATTTTATACATACAATATATAAAATTTTCTCTACAAACTTTTGATAATTATAAACCAAATAATAGCAAATTTAATTTGATCTTTTAATTTATTATAAATAAATATATTAAATAAATCTATCAAATAATTCATTTGATCAATAATATAAATATATATTAAATGATTGATACTTTACTGAAAAATACCAGTAAACATCAGCTATTAGCATGTTGAAATATTATGTTTTTAATAAAAATAAATAAATATTTTTTTAAAAAATAGATATTTAAACTAAAATATAACGAAAGCATCCATGTTTTGGGATCAGAGGAGCTTCATCTCTTATATAGATTGACATATTTATTTTTTATGTTTTAATAATTTATTTTTAAATATATAATTATAAATTAATCATCTTAAAAAATAAAAAATTATTTAAAATTAATAATTTTAAAATAATTAAATCATAACTAATTATTTAAAAATAAATGATCAATATTAAGATAATTAATAATTTTATCTGTTTGAGAGACCGAGTCCTTAATCTATGCTCTTAAATCATCTTACTCTCTATGTATCGAAAATGAAATAAAATCTATAGCAAAATTTTAAAATTTTCATTTAATTTTGATTTCAATTCAATTTTAAAATTAATTTTGATTTTATTTCTATAGACAAATTTTGCCTATAGTAGAATTAATATTAATAAAGGACATAAATTTCTGTTTTAAGTGTAATATAGCTATGATATGATAATGGTGAGTATAAGAATTAACAATATAAAATTGTTATATTATAAAAATTATAATATTAATTATATAAGAATTAAAAATATGGAATTGATAAAAAAATGAGATTATAAAAATTTATATTTATATTTATATTCGTATTTATACCATTAACAAAAAATAATACAGGGAGATTGGCTGTATATTGCAAGCTTTTTTTGGTCAATTTGAGCTGGGCTTGGTCACGCTGATAAGAACGGGATATGAGTCCGTGTTTGGGCTGAAACAACAAGCCCATATGTGGAAGTCCATATTTCGTTGGCCCATTAAGAATGCCCATGTCAAGTATATGAATGTCGATCAGGAAACCCTTATTTTGGTTTCCCTATAAAATCGTTGCTCATCGGCCTGTCTTCCCTCTTCTTGGCTGCGGATTTCTGGTTGACAAGACGAGCTCTACTCAGGAAAAGGAATCTGAGAATTTGTGTTGATGGTGAGATAGTAAAGAAGATTTATAATCTATGAGTGATTGCCTCTCTATTAAAGCAACTGATTTTTGTTGATTTATTTTTTGGTTAATTTATTGGTTTTTTCTTCTTATTTTCGTTTTTCGTCTGTGGCATTTAGGCGCCGAAGAAGGAAAAGGCACCCCCACCGTCATCTAAGCCCGCCAAATCCGGCGGTGGAAAGCAGAAAAAGAAGGTGATACATAATATTTCACCAAATTTCTATGAGTAGGGATTGGTTTTTATTTTATGTTCTTAAGAAGCGATTCGTCTTTTAGGTATAGTATCCTTGTTCTCTTTTAGGACTTTGATACCATTATCACCAACACTCAACTTTTACTGTTGTTTTTCAATGTTAGTTTAATATTCTTGAAGTCGATTCTAGCTTAATTGTTTTAACATGTATTTTTTTCGAGTGTAATTTTATGAAATTGCTCTCTACATCTCAGTTTGGCTTCACGGAAATAGATGGAATTGTCAGCAAAGTGAAGGAAGGGAAGCTGACTCTTTTATTTGGTTTAGAAAAATAAGATGTGTAGGTATTCTAGGTTTTTAAGAGATCCAAAAGTGGTTGATGGGATTCCTTCACATCTACACACAATTACTGTCCAATTTGCTTAATTCCAGGTCATTTACGTTTACCCTACTCTGTGGGCAGTTTCCATGTCAGCTAGCTTAGTGGTTAACAAAGGAGTTTATATTTGTTGTTTATTTTCCCCCATTGTGTTTTTTGGCTGTGGGGGGTAATCAACTCAACTCTATCTATTCTTGCTTGAGTTCATTGTTGTTTACCAAATTGCCTTCGCTGATCTGAGGTTTCCCTCTATTAGAGTAGTGATTTTCCCTCTTGGGGGTTGAGTTGTTTGATTCTTGTCAATTTTTTTGGACTCTATTTGGTGCTTGGCATGCCTAATTGCCTTGTACTTCTCTAACCTCTGCTTGTGAGAGACATTTGTATTCAACATCTAAGCTGTCATTGTTTTCTGGTTGTTTTGGTGGTATTGTTGAATGAAAAATTTGAAGCTTTTAATCTGCTGTGAGATAGATTTTTACTATTTCTTGTCTGTTCAGGCATCTTTGTTCTTTTTTTTTTTCCTTTGGATGCTGCATTTTTTTCATTGATGAATTTTTGCAATAGGATGAGATTGAGCTTTTGTGCAATGATAAGCTTGCTATGACCTGTTGGTCATGGGTTTAAACTAAGAAAACTATCTCCTTGGAATGAATGGATGAGGTTGTGTATATCTAATCTTTTTGAAACCCCACATATGAGACACTCATGTATCAGGTTCTCTTTAACTTATTTAATAAGTTGAGTACTGACATGTGTTGGTGCACAGAAATGGAGCAAAGGAAAGCAGAAGGAGAAGGTGAACAACATGGTTTTGCTTGATCAAGCAACATACGATAAACTTCTTTCTGAAGTTCCTAAATACAAGCTGATTACTCCCTCCATATTGTCTGACCGATTGAGGGTAATTATCTGAATTTCTCTTTTCTTTCTGTCTATTTGAATTATAGTATAAAGTGATAATCCAAGCCTCAGAAATTGCCTTTTGGAGTTGTACACTAGAAGACAAAGTTTGTGTTTAGTATTGTCGTGGAATATATTGCATAACAATATGAGGAAACATAATCGGGAAAAAGTAATTGAACCTGTAATTTCCCTGGTATTCTTTTGTTACGTTTGATTGGACATCAGTGCATCTCTCTGAATCATCATGAACGTAAAGTTCTAATCTAATTCTATTAACTTGACTATTTAATGTTGTCGATCAAAGGTGTGTATCGACTATCAATCTTGATTAGAAACGGCATGATTTTGATTTCAAGTTGCCAACTGGTATTTGATGTGGTTACCAATCTGATGTAGAGTATAAACCCTCTCTTAATACTTACTTTTCACAGTAGCACAAGAAGAAAAGTAAGTGTGAGCAGCAGCTATGATGCCTACAGTTTCCTCTAATTCAACCACTTGCATTGACAATAGACAAGCTTGCAGCATGTTTTCTTTATATATCTAAATTTTCTGCATTAAATAACTCCTGTCCTAATAACTGTTTTCTTTATAAATATAAATTCATTTGTAATCCATGATTGTGAGAACATCTCGTTTGTTGATGAACTTCTCTTAGTTCATCTTATTGCAATCCAGTATTGTTCAAAAAAGGTTTAACCTTTTTGGGTGTTTGTGTCTCTACTTAATTGATGAATCGTATTTTTCAATTTTTGACACAATTAAAATTCTTTTTCATTAAAGCCCATACGTCATATTAGCTGTTCTTCAGGCAGGATTAAATTTAGTTCTGTTGAATGAAGTGCTCCCTCAGGTTACCTTAACTTCTAACGGCATTTCACATAGATGTCTTAAAGAAAATATTATATTATTTATATGAAGGGGAAGTACTTGCACACAATGATATTATTGTTGTAGTGTGACCCGGTGGTCACGAGTTTTGAGTCGTAGAAGTAACTTTTTACATAATATAAGGTAAAACCGTGTGCAATAGACCAAAAATGGTTCAACTCTTTACTGAATCCAGCACATAGCAGAATTTCATCCGCTGAATTTGCTGGATACCCACTTGCTCGGGCCAATTGTAAATCGAGAAATCTCCATTATGAGACTTTCTTTTGATATCATAATTTTTGTCATATTAATGGTGTCATGTCTACATTCAAATATGCAGATAAGTGGATCTCTTGCGCGAAGGGCAATCAAAGATCTTGTGGCCAGAGGTTCCATTAGGAAGGTCTCAGCTCATTCTAGCCAGCAGATTTACACAAGGGCGACCAGAAATGAATGAGTTTTCCCCTTAATTTTTGTTTGAACTCAGAGATATTGTCCTTTCAGTTTCGTTGTTTCTCCAGTTGTCCCCTTTTATTGGCTAGACCTTAGCAGTTGGCTAAATGAGATCATCCGTCGACACTTGGAATTAGTGTTGTAATCTTCATCTGTTTCTAAGCGATGCCGAACCTATAACATCACTGTTCTATGTCCCATTTGCAACATCTACTAGATCTGCCTTTACAATATTTGGTACGCCGCGGATATAGCATGTTTTGGTATGAGCAATTGGAGAGAAACTAGAGGTTTAAACATAGAATAAGCTATTCGCCGATAATTAAATTATTAGTTGATATGTATTGATATTGATTAATTGTTATTTACTATCTAAACAGATGGGTGGAATACTAAGGACAAGTAATGTGTCCACTTTTTATGATTCTAACAGCATATGAGCTAGTGATTTCGTATGTCAGATAAGTTTGAATTGGCTTGCTTGTATACACACATTGACTTCTTATTGTCAGGGGGTTATATACCATTCAAATAGTTCAATGGATAATTGTTATTATTGGAGTTATATGTGCCTTAAATCTAGGGTGAGATATCGGGGCTGTGCACCTCTCAGATGGAAGCTACCCGTGAGCCTTAGCTCGGCCAAAAATACTAACCCAGGTAATTTCATCGTCTTTCATATTCCTAGGCTGCCCACAAGGTTGTACGAAAGAAGCGGAGCCTCGGGCGACCATGGATCCCACCAATGGAGTATTTGCCCGAGATGACGGACTTAAGAGTAGACAGGAAGAATGGCTACATCATAATAGGGCATCTTGTACACCGATTTAGCCGACTAATAGTGCTAAGTGCCAAACTATGCTTTCAATCATTGGTAAGCATGCCAAAGGCTTTGGACAGTTTCACATTTATCCCCAACTTCATTCAGAACTGCTATTCAGATATCATGTTAGAGTATTAGCTCTTCATCTATCATCAAATGATCAAGTATGGAACTAACCAGGTGGCACTAATGTAAAACAACGATTCACTTGACAATTGCCTATGAATACTATAAGTTGCCACCAAGCAAAGGGCATAAAATTCTTAATATAAGCACACTTTCTGGAGAAATCTCCTCTTGAACACTAAGCCATCTTCATGACTTGCAAGCTAGAATCCTTAGGGCATTACAGGTTTTACTCAAAAGAGCCCTTATATCTTTCTTTTGTAGCAATCGTTTCTTGATTCGACAACTTTCATTACATACACCGAGTCCATTTCGGTAACATGGCCGACCATAATTTTCCAGCCAAGCTTATTTGGGTGGCTTGTCCTTCTCATCAACACTTACGTTAGTAGACTTATTCATTTATTTGGTAAGTACATTAATAGATTTATTGCCTTTTCATCTTCAGTAGATACTGATTTAGGTATCAAAAAATTTTTAAAACAATACCAATTCATATGAGGCTATTTCAATTGATCTCCCCTCCTTAGCTTGGTTAAATCTAAGCCTAGGAAAGTACTAAGTATTTAACTCATTTTGATCTGATCATAAAAAGATATTTGTATTTGTGATGTTCAGTGATGTGTATCATTAAATTGTTCTCAATATTCTATTTTATCCATCGGTTCCAATTCACTTGACCAAGCTCTGCAGCTCGGGTCACAATTTGATCAGGCACAATTACAATGATGGATGCGTCTTCAAAGCCAATAAACATAAATTTAACCAATTTTAAAATTAAATGTTTAAAGTTTAATATTTTTTTAGAAAAAAATAATTGATTTTAATAGTTCTTTCAATTTCTATAAAAATAATTAAATTATAACTATTTATATTTATATAAATAAGGTCAATGCTCCGATTAGGCAAGATACTTATTAGTATATGGACCCCTTAATTCAATCACAAAATCTCAATCTAATGCACATAACAACATATTCAAGGCCTCATTAGCTAATAATCAACCTAATTCAGTCAGAGCATGCCTTGTAAAGCAGAATTTAACCTTTATTTATTTACTTATACCATCAGAAGGTGAAATATTGCAATAATATAAATTTATTTTTAGAAGATATTTCATTTATTTTTAACGTTATTTTCTAATCATTGTAAAATAAAAAAAAAATGTACATTTCACAAAACCTTTCATGAGCTCTCATACATGCATCATTAATTTCATCATTATAATAAAATTCACAGAGATTTGAGTTATTTCCTAAATTCAAATGAGAATACTTGCATTCTTCTATTAACTAAGGGTTTATGATAAATGGAGGAATTGGATTTTGGGAAAAAACAAAAGAATACCCATCAAAAGACACATAGTAAAATGGCCACCGAAAATTGAGATCTCAATCAAAGAAAAACATCCAAAGAGCAAACGGGCAATGACCGAAAATTCAATTTATTTTAGCTCATGAATTTGCAAGGCAGAAATGACCCAAAGAGCAAAAAGAGCCTTTTCAATAATACCATACAACCCTTTTCCCACTTCTTATATATATATATAATTATTATTACTTAGCCAAATTTGTAATTATTAAGTTAGTGACAGCTCTACTGTTACACTATTTCCTTCCTAATATTCAGAGTTTCTTTTCCTACAACAGCCATCTTATTGCACAAAAAAATAAAAAATAAAAAATAAAAACCACCACCACCTTCCACCAACTAGGAGTGGGGGAATTCCACTTAAACCACACCCTCGAGGAGGGTAGAGATGGACCAGATAATACACGAGACTTCTTACATTACAGACTTTAAAAATGATAAACATTTACATATTTTCCCCCTTGGGATAGAGATTGTTTCCACGGTTTTTGAATGCATCACCTCTAAATCATGAACTAAGTGGTCTTATTGATAACAAGAGGCATCATAAAGGAGGTTAGAAAGGGAAATGAAGTTTAAAGAGTTCATTTATTCTCCAACTTGGTGATAATCAAAGCTTACAACAGTTCAAATTTGCTGAGGTTACTGAAAGTTTGGTCATTATGGTGGTACAATAACACAGCCATCTGGACGAAGGTGATTTGAATGTTCTTTTTCTTTTTGTGGTTTTCTTCAAAATCAAATGAAATTGAAGAACAAATATGACGACCAACAATCATTTATGTGAGCGGGGAGATAAATTCAATCCAGCAGCCATGAAAAAGGCTGTTTGGATTGATTAATGGTGGCCGAGCTTGATCCCAACAACCAGGGGCACTGTGCCTCGGGTTGTCTTCACGTAGGAAATATACTCACTATAATGCATAGTAAATACCGTGCTCTGGTAACGAGTCAGCCTGATGCGCTTCCGCAGTGACTCGGTAATGATGCCATTGTAGCCCGATTTCCTCATCAGTGAGTCAATGGCCTCCGTCTTTGTCCAACCTAAAAGGAGCACTATTATAACCATTTCTGGACATTCAATATACTCTAGGGATGGAAGAATTCATAAAGTTCAACATGGTAAAACAAGGAATTAAAAGATTATGCTGTCACCGTATCGAAGAAATACAGATTGCCACACCCAATATGGCCGATATGCTGGCGATATCTCCGCCCAATTCATTTAGGTTTGCTTCCAAAATATATTGCTCAATAAGGCTAAAAATATCAATATAACTGTAACCGATATCAATATTTTCGTTTATGAATAGAACGGGTAATTATAAATTCTTAAAAAAAAGGATAATCAAGTACCTCATAAGCACAGGTAATTGCTCCAAGGTGGTATATGCATGTCAGCCACAAATCTAACACCAACATTTACAGGGATGCTAATTTTTCTTTTCTTTAATTTAATTTGGAACCTCAAGACACATTCGGGAGATGTTTAGGCACGTTGCTACTCATACATGATTAGAATATTTGGTCTGGGTAGGAGCGTTGCATTCACGTTTCAGACGGGTATGGTAGTGGGATAGGATTACTAGACAAAAAACAAGTCAATACTCAAAAGGAACAGCGGGGAAAAAAAAACAAAAAAGGAGTTCCTGCCTGTTATGAACTATTCAATTGCTAAGGTTGAGGTAAGGGAGAAGAAAACCTGTTATGAACTACAGGCTGAACTGAGATCTGATCCAAACAAACAGTCAAAGGAACGGACCTTACAGTCTTGACTTTTGATTCTATTAGTCAAGTGCACACACTTTCGCATGATAGGTAAGCAAGGAAAAGAGAGCAGGGCTTAAGTCATTAGATGTAGACGCTTTCCAGAGGTGGAATCTTCTAATTCTTCCTATTTGACCCGAAACCAATCGATCTAGCCATGAGTAGGTTGAAGTGAGCTCTAACAGGATTTGAAGGACCGAACCCATGTATGTGGCAAAATACAGGAATGACTTGTGGTTAGAGGTGAAATATATTTCAGTAGAACATAGATGTCAATAGCCCAAGGTAGAGCACTCAATGTCCTATTTTGCCTTAATGGCCCTGGGAAAACTCTGAATATAGGTCTAGATCATTTGTATAGACAAAATTTTCAGGATCTAAAATACTTAAAAATTTTTCCATCAACTAGCCATGGACCGGCATTTCCGACCCTTGGCAGGGTTATTCTTTCATTGAATTAAATAAAAATGCTTTAGCACGAGAATACAGTAGATAATTTGCTGAACTAATGAAATACGTTATATATTCAACCAATGATATAAGCCTAAATTCAAAATAAACAACAAGAAATTTCACTAATTTTCATCAAAAAAATAAATATGAAGAAACTTCACCAACCTTCGTGTGCAGCCACCTCAGGCAAGTATGTGGCACTTCGCCTGGTATTATTATCAGGATCGGTGAATTCAATTATTATACCATGTTTTCCTAGCTGCAGGAAGAAACAAACATGTCACACTATTCCTGCATTTGTTTCAACTGGAATAATAAATCCAAAAGAAAATCAACGGAAATCCATAATAATCCAACTCAAGACTAACGCAAGAGTCATAATGTGATAATCTATTCAACACAGCCATCAGGGAAAGGAGTCTAATAAGTTGACAAAACAAATCCAAGCAATTAAGTGTGTAGGAGAGGTTATCTGTTAATTCCAGTCCCATTTAAGCTATTAAACCAAGCCTCCAGTGGCTCCTGTTTAACCGTTTAACATGCATTGACTATGAGAATAAATCAACCACAGAATCAAAAGTACCCACCAAACATGACGAGGAGTTTATTACCAACAATGAAAATTTTGGTTGGATCCAGTCAGCCTTATTTATGATCATGAGTATTATGAGAAAGCTTAACAACACTATCTCCTAAAGCATGGATAAAAATAAATGTATCGGTATTGGAGGTGGCCCTATCAGTGTCAGTCATATCAGACAATATTTAATAGTATTACATATATCAGAAAGAATTGCTGAGAATAATAAGTTGACAAACAAACAAATATCAACCAATATAACGACATATCAACAATGCAGTAATATATCGCAATTTCGGCACAATATTGGGAAATATATATATTGATCGATATA
This sequence comes from Nepenthes alata, assembly GCA_028571085.2. Lineage (NCBI taxonomy): Eukaryota > Viridiplantae > Streptophyta > Magnoliopsida > Caryophyllales > Nepenthaceae > Nepenthes > Nepenthes alata. The sequence goes on from JAOVVI020000456.1 coordinate 18,203, forward strand.
TTAAAAATTGGCCAATATTTTCATCGATGCTAGTAAGCAAGTGTTGTCATTCATGCAAACATATTGAATGCATTTTCACCAACTTCAACAATAAAGTATATTTTCATGAAAATGGTTCTAATAGCACTCTTTTTTTATCAATCACAACTTAACGCCGCCTTTGAGGACACCTTGTCAATATTTTAATCTTGAGATCTCAACACAATCTTATTTAAAACTTGCTGAAGCGGTACCCTTTGTAGTCTAGCCCAGGGCCCAGTTGGGCATGACAAAAACATCACTATCAACGAAGTCTTAAATTCAATTATATGCCATAAGCTATGCAAATCAACTAACACCTTTCTCTTGATTCAACTCAACATTTTTAAAGAGTCAAAATGATTTCATACCCTTCAAGATCATCTCCCACCAAACTTTCTAGGCCTAACTCCCCATTTTGTTACTGCTTCCTATCTGAATGGAATAATGTCTTATCACTGGAACTTCATTTTGTCTTTGTATCAAGTGTCCATTCCCTCATCATTTCAGCCACATTAATTGGAATTTCCCTCTTTTTTTTTCTATAGGTATAACATCTAAATGGCTATGGATATGTTCATTCCATATTTTATCTTTAATAAACCCCTCTTTTTGTAAATATTTTCAATTCCCCATCATTCTCATCCATAAAACATAGCGACACTAATAAATAAAAAGGGGCCTAGTGTACGAGACTCTCACATTAAAGAATCAACTGTAGTAGCTTTTTTCTGTACTACAAAGAGACTGCTTCTTTGTTTTGAACCTGTGACCTTAGGGTCAAAAAGAAGCAAGATTATCATAAGAGTCCCCATGGATAGATATAACAGCAAAATTATGGTATTGTTAACTCTAGGGAATGTTGAAAGTATGCATCCTTGTCCATGCATTATAGAGAAATTGTTTCTATGATTTTAGCCCATAATATTTAAGTCACAATGAAGCGACCATAATGCGTTAGGATTCACCCTCCAATATCTAACAGCTATCTTAAAATTTAACAAAATGGGTTAGTATAGTCGGTAAGGGTGACTTGCAGCATCACGATTGGACTAGTGATCACGAGTTCGACTCTTGATATAGCGTGCCTAGGCTTACTAGGTGCATGGTTTTGAGGGTGAGGTCATGCATGTGAAGTTTAGCCAAACATCATGAAGTGGGAGGATTCTTAATTACCAAAAAAAAGTTATATTTTTCTTTTTAATTTTTGAGATCACTTCCAATCAAAAAGTACCACAACACATTTCTCTATTTTAACATCACAACGAATTCTCCATGTTCTCAAATTATTGTTCTTGTTAGTGTTCTATCTTTTTAAGAATCTCTTAATCATTAATTTTGACTTATGCATTATCTTAAACTACTAAATTGCAAATCATGTATCATGTTTCATTCCTACTTATCTTAAATTCCATAGATCTAGTCTTTGTCCATAGTTCTATATTTGCTTCCGCACTAATTATTTCATCTATGAAAACAATTTCATCTGCAAAATCATATCCTCCACAAACAAGCACTCAGGCACCTTATCTTAAATATGTCTTGTAAGTTCATTCATAGCTAAAGCAAATAATTAAGGGCCTGAAGTAAATCCTAAACGAATGCATTACATAATAGGGAAAGTGTCTCCTAGCGTGTCAACACTAGTCATTATTTTCTGACACACATCTATAATCATATCTATATATTTCTACTAGCTCCATTCCTTTTCAATACCCACTAAAAGGCTTTCCTGTGCACTCCCATAAGGCTTCCCCAAATCCATGAAAACCATGTAAACATCTCTTTTCTTTTCATCAAATTTCTCCATTAATCTTCTCAATTATGGTATAACTTTAGTGGTTGAGCATCCTAATATAGATTTTCAAAAGCATTCAGTTCGTGCCTTAGTCAATATTCAATTACTATTTCCCGAAGTTTAATAGGACACCTCATCAATTTAACACCATAACAAATAGTAAAATTGTGAATATCACCTCTGATTTCATTGGAATAATATAAGATGAAATCAACTTTCATTGTTAAATTTTTACACCTTTGAATTTTTCTAGCATCCATGTGTTAACGTATGACTCGAAATGTCATTGATTTAAGTCATGTTTCACATGGTAAAACTGGCACTAAAATGAAATTTCAGAATCAGACTGAAAAAATTGAAAATTGAGAACAAAATTAGAAAAAAAGGTGAAAATTTGGGAATTTTTTAATATATTTTCCCCGTAATTTCATAAATTGGTATTAAAGTGCTTCTCCCTCTCTCATATAGCATGTTTTGGTTCTGAAATAATATTTAATAAACTATTTAATCCACTCTAAAATCCTAAATGTTCTCAAACTTCAATTAAGTATGCATAGTGCTGTCCAGGGCAGTTACCCATTTTTGTGCTTTCAAGGGTGTATTAAGATTATATCCAAATTTTTAGCCTTCTCATTCTCACTAACTTGTAGATATAAGACGTTTACTCTATTTTTGTTGAGTATGAAATAACTCTGGCTTTTTTGCCATATTCTTTTGCTAATATATTCACTTTTTATACATATAATATTACTCAGATTACTACTCCTTTCCCTTGCCCTAGATAGTTTGAAAGTTTTTGTCTCTCTCTTTAATTTCTAACATAGCATACAGCTAATTGTAAGCTTTAAACTAAGCTTGAATTACCACTTTCTTTTCTAATCTTTTAGCCTTCTTGTATTTTTTTTTTTTTGAAATTTTCATTAATTCTGTAATGTTGCCATTTCATATAGCACTTTCTTTTTTGTCTACAATGTTTGTTCTACATCCTGAATTTGTCACCAACTTTCCTTAGCTTCTATTCCATTTAGATTATCAGAATAATTCCCTGGTTAGAACCTTAATACAATTAATCACCTTATTCCACACATTATTTACATCTCTGTCATGAACTGACTAAATGTCTACTTTTTACATTTTACCTCCAAATTTTATTATATTTTCTCCATTCAGCATCTATCATCTAATCCTCTTACAATTAGATGTTACTTTCTTTCTCTTCCATCTTTAATTCTTAAATCAAGTACCAATAGTTTATGCTGTGTGTTTGTCTTTCTTTTCTTCCAGTTGGTCCTGACAGACGCTTAAACTCTAACATGATCTCTGATGATAACTAGCCATTTAACCCAAAAATGCAAGTGCTAAGGTACCGAGTGGAAAAGCACAAACCTCCCAATCAAGGTAGTGGAGAGCGGTTTCATAATCAGTCAGAATTGAAACTGTACATTCCAGCTGTGGTAACTCTTTAGCCTGTATTGGGGGGAAACGGCGGTCCCTCAGTGCGCTATGAGACACCGTAGACATAAAAGGCAGAGTCAGGTAGCTTCAAGCATGCCAATTACAGGAAAAGGGAAACTGTTGAAGTGAAGAAAAGCAAATAAGCATAAAAGGACAAGTTAAACTTTCTCATGGACTACTGCATAACAAACAAAACAAATCTCAGGTTCAACGCCTCCCACTTTCAAAGACTTACCTATCCTGGAAAAAAAATACATGGAGAGAGAAAAGATGTAAGTAATTAAATCTTTACCACCTCATTGGCACAAGGACTCATGCTCTACACCCTTCTTATCATTGTCCTCTCCATAATGAACATGTTTGGAATAGGTTCTTGACAAGTATAAACAACTAATATAATGCCTTCAACAATCACAATGTTGGGAGGACTTCACTTAAGCACAAAAACCACAAAAAATACCGTTCTATCACCATAAGGTCTTTGTGTTTCTTGGTAGGTCTGTTCTCCCATAATTCTCAAAGGTTTGATATGTCTATACAGGACTCCAACAAACATGAGGAACCAATAATTTTTTGGACATGCAGGACTATATTTTTACATCACCATTTAGACAAGCATCAACCTCACCCAATTTTTCCAGACATCCTCTATTTTCCTTCTAGAAGTGCTTCATCAGAGGGATTCTATTCAGTGACTGGATAGAGTTTAAAAGAACCTTTTTGCAGAATAAAACTGCTACATTCATTAATAGAGAAGTCTAACAGCTTAGTTTGTAAGTTTTTGTCATCTTCACGCACACACACAGAGACAATGTAATTTCCAATCCTCAAACACCAAACACCAAAAAGAAGTTCAATTTTTCTATGGATAATTCTAGGATTGAAAGACCCCAATATCTGAGCTAGACATACTTATTAGATGGGACAAAGGAGGGGGAATCCAACCATCAAAAACTGAAGTCCTATACCCTACCTAGTTAACTCATATGATCTGAGTTCTAATGACAGTAACACCCTGCAGTAATTTGAGGAGTTCACCTTTAGTTTTTAAGGACCTTATTAAGCTATCCCAAACAACAAGAACTCTTCCCTTTTCACAGACTAAAGTGAGTAGAATGAATATTTGGGGCATTATATTGACATGATAATGGTTTTATCGAAGTTTCAATGATTCAGTGTAGTTCAAGATCCCATATTGGTTAAATCTAACAAAGGAACCACAGGCAGCACAAGAAAGTCAAGCTATAAAAATGTGAAGCATGGCAAGTTCCAAACTTGACCTAAAAATGATGACTTGGTATATTGGATCATTGATGACACTAGATTTTGCTAATTAGGATCATGCAAAGCTAAAAACACATGATTCCTTCTTGCTTGGTTTTGGAGGCAACCAATCATCTATAATTGGTGAGCCTGCTAGCCTACGGGTTCAAATTTCAACATTCTTGAAAGTCAGATTATGCCCATCTTTTACAAGATAATTTGGCAATCTAGAAAGATGATTCTCAAGTAAATGTGGCTAAATAATTCTATATAGTTCTGGCTTTTGAAACTGCAGAAAGGAGATATTGTTTAAATTCTTTAAACGTTCTCCAAGTCTATGTAAGAAAGTTTTTGAAGAAATAAAATTAAGCTTGGATTATGTAACTTATTGATATGACATGCTCTTTAAAGAAATCAATTATGTGACAAGGAAGATCACACACACACACACAGCAATAGATATAGACTGCTGCCTTCATCACATTAAAAATATATCAAATAAAGTGCTGAAATCATCGGCAATGCAATACTGAAAAATTAAGCTAAATCAAGAGCTTTCTTCTTCAGCTTGTCCAAGTCTCTGTTCAGAGAATATTCATGAAAAACACTAAAAGTTGCATTTTTACCCCGCTTTTTTTATTGTTATTCCCAAATAAATTATATTACTTCTACTATTTTATTTTTCAGGGTATCAAAATAAAAAAAAAAAATAAGATTTTTAGAAGAAATAAGGAAGGAAAAATATTGCATGAAGAAAAAGAAGGAAATAGTCTCTCAAAAAAGGGAAAAAAAGCCTGGCTCAGATCAGCCAACAAAGAAGAAAAGAAAGAAAATAAGAAAGGCTGAGAAGGTAGTTGATGGAAGCAATTGGATTTGGGCATGATACTGGCAGCAGATTGTGATCTTATGAGGGGAAGGTCACCTTGGAAAGGAGAGTTTTGTTATTTTAAAGTCAACACACCGCGGAGAGGAGGTACACAAAGGAGAAGAACATTGGAGCATATTTTCAAATTTAGAATTCATGGAGCACTAATTTCTTGGATGGGCAAAGGATGGCTCATTTTAACGACAGTATTTTTCATCTTATTGGATTCATGTATTGTTCTTTAATGCTAATATTATTCTAGCTCATTATTCTCCAATATTATTGTACTCGTGTAATTGGTACCAATACTTTTTTTTTCCATAAAATTATGTGTCAATTATTTTTTACAAAGATTGTTGATTTTGTTGGTGTAATCTTTTGTTGCAATATGGTCCATGTATATATATATTAATGCAAGTTCCATAATATAGCAAACTAGGACTTCAAAGAAGTAGCATGGTATTCTAGAGTTTACTTTTGAATTAAATTTGTTTTTAAAGTTATATTTCCAATTAGAGAATATGATGCAATGATCTCTAAATGAGTTATCCAATGGATCAAGTATGGATAAAAATATAAAAATATAGAAGTCAAGTGACAAAAGTGAGGGATTATTGATGCTTTGACACTTTTAGTCTTGGTTACACCTTTTTTCTTATCACAATTTGAAATTTTAATCACGAATTTATTCATTCTTTAATTACTACCATTATCGCTTTGATATTATCTTAGTTTCTTTTAGTATTGCCATCATCTTTCCGAGGAATCAACACCCCAACCTATATTACAATAACTGCATTATTGTTTGGGCTTAATCAACTCATCATTGTACTTCCAGAGCAAAGTGATGTCCAGAAAACCACCAATAACTAGGAGAAGTATTATAGTCCGGGTGGTTACTAGTGAGTGAGAACCACTCTGGGTTTGAGTTGCAGGTGGGGTGGTAACTGGAGCCAAGAAAATCACTATGCTGTGAACTCTCATGCAGTGCGTGGCACCTCCTTTTAATATGTAAAACTATTTTTAAGTTTGAAAAAAAAAATGAGTCTACAAGTATATGATGAATGGTTAGCAAATGGAAAAACTATGAGAATCCAAACTGGCTTTTTTGTAAAGATCTCTATTATAAATCAACTTCTTTCTTGTTCCTCCCCACGGGAAGTAAGAGCAAATGTCTTTCTTCTTTCTCACATTGAACCGAGCATGGGATCAACCCTTATAGCCTACTTACTTTTGTCTATTCAGGATCACCTTGGGCTTTTGTCCAGCAAGGATCACACAGTTTTTCTCTGAAGACACATGAAAGAACTATGTAAAATGGGGAAACCTCTATTAAACCTTGTGGACCCATCGATACAAGTTTACATTGTGTGAACCAAACATGATACATTTCATAGGTTTTTATATTTTTACTGCCCATAGGTTTACATAATCATTCTTTTCCATAATTTTCTTTATTAAAATGTAGCATCAAATTCTACAAAAGATTGCGAGTTGATATGTGAAAGACCATTGAGGGTGGTGTGATCTTCAGGGGATTAGAGTAAACACAGAAGATCCAAAAATGAGTAAATCAGAGAGGTGATGGCTTTCTTCTCCCTTATTCAATTTATATTTCTATTGCGTTAATTCCTTTATTTTGATCATATTTGATACATTGCAATAGCTACAGCACACAGTTGCTATAATTTCTTAAAAAAAAAAACTCAATTCACTCCATCCTCTTGGATGTGACCACTACATATCTAGGACAACCAACCAATCATTGTCCTAATCACAAGATAGAACATAATAGGAAAGAGTAGGAAAGCAAGAGGAAGCAAGAAACAGCCATGGATGATGCATTCATAATGTTGAGAATTGAGACACTAGAGATGACATAGTTTCCTTTATGAATGAATTACTAACAATCCAATAGAATATGATTCATGGATAATACCTCGTCAGAGCATAGTCCCTAAAACCATTGATCAGGCAGTGAGCCTCTAGTGTTCCAATGCAGCCACGTAGACGAGGCTCCCCTCCATTCACCACTTTCTTCCATGTAACAAATAACGGACTGAATCCAGCAAGATGATAATGTCAGATACCCACCATAGCTGTATAGGGTGAAGGCATGGGCCAAATATCTCATACTATTATAAAGCTAACTTCAATAGAGGGTGATGCAAGATTTACCAAAGAATCTAAAATCTCTGGTACTGTGATCATGCAAAAAATACCTTGTTGATTTGAGAAACTTGTCAAATGCTCTGGTCAATTAGTTTTGTAATATCACAGCTTTAAGTGGCATTCAATATGATCATTGTTGTATCACAATGCTACAGGATAACATACATCAAGAAGAGTGTTGCTCTGAAAACAACCTGTCATCTATAAGACAGATATATGATACTTCCCAAACCTCAAATAATGTTGATTAACAAATAACAGAAGCTGGAGAGTTTGCTGTTAGAATTGTCCATATAATGTGACACAAATTGATTAATTTATTAAAATGATTAATCGTTACGGTCCAATAAATTCCTTTATTAAGTCCAATCTTAGATGGAAAGAAGGGTATTTAATGTAATTAAGAAATTGGTTATCTTCCTATCATATAAATGACAAAATAAACTATCATTTGTTGTGAATAAGTGTTTGATAGTTTTTTGGATAATGATGGAAGGTTTTTTGCTAATCTTGAATTAGTAGAAGTTTCCAACTTCCAATGAATGCTATTTAAAAGCTGTCCTGTAGAAAATTGGTGTATGAAACCCCACACACAAAATTCTTTGAACTCTTATAAAGAAAGAGATGAGGGTGAAGGGAGGAAAACCAGTTCCAAGTTTTTTGGGAAAAAAAAATACTTTTAAGTATGGATTCGGATATATCATTAACGTTTATTTCCGCGTTATCAAATTGTGAAATAACATGAAAATTTTGATAATTTGTAAAGATATAAATCTCATAAAGTTCTTATATTTGTCACTTTATCAACAATGGAGAAGTGATGAGGAGATGAAGTTTTATTTATATGTTTTATTAACTTTAAGCTTTACTTATTATTGCTTATTATTTATAGGTTATTTTGCACGGTTTCCTAGTGCCATTATTAAGTTTTCTTTGTTATTATAATTTCCTTACCTCATTATTTTGTTTCATTTTTATAGGATTTCCTTATTATTAGATTTTTCTTACGTGATTATTAGGCTTCCTTGTTATCAGGATTTTTCATATTTCACTATTATTTATTAGCGTTTTCTTATATTTATGTAAAGACATATGAAACCATCATTGAGCAAGGAATTATTAATGAATGGAATTGAGAGAATTAGGTTTCCCCCTTTTACCTTTTGGTTGTCTCTCTTACCTTCCCTCCCCTTTCATCCATCTCTTCCTCCTCCCTCCCTTCCTCTGTGTGCTTCTTCTCCCCCTTCCTTGTCTGCTTCCTCTACATCACTTCTCCTCCTTCATAATCTTCTTCCTTATCAAATTTGGATTTAGAGACAAAATCCTAATTTCTAAGGTCCTCTTGTTATGTCTAATGCCTCTTTTCCCCTCTGATTTCTCCTCCCTCCTCCACTCTTAACCTTAAAACTTCTCTTCAATAAATAATGTATAATCTGATACCCTTTTCACTTGACAATGGCAGCACCAATTGTTCAAGCTCCACGCACCTCCTCCACGATGGAATATTTGGTCAACAAGTGCAAGGATGACAAGGAAGATGTTTAACAGCATAAGTTGACAAGGAAACGCGTTTATTCAGTAGATATGTTTCCAAAGTTTGGTTTTATGCTAGAGATTATTGCGATTTTACAATTTTATAGTTTGCGTAATATTAAAATTTGAAACCTTTTTTTTCCATATTTTAAGTCATCATTGTTTAGAAAATTATATTTATTTCCTAGTTATTATTTTTATATTTTAGGCCATCATCATTATGAAATTATATTTGTTTTCTAATTAACATAGGAGTTTGGTGCCTATACAAGGGCCATAATTTTTTGTTTATGTAGTTTTGATGAATATGAGTACGATTATTGCCTAATGCTCTCTTTCCCTTGCTTCATCTTTCCATTGTTTCATATTGTTCTCCCATCTCATTTGTCTCTTCTCCTTCCCCGCTTGTCGACCCTGCTTCTTCTTTCTTCTCTTTCGCCTTCCTCTCCTCCCTGCATCAAGAAGTCTCAAAGCAATATCCTCAACACCTCTAGAGATCCTCCTAAACATAGATCTAATTACTCTTTCGGCATGTGAACCATCTATATGCACAATTATGCTCTGGAAACAAGAAAACTCTTGCAAACCTGCAGCTTTGATGCACATGATTCATCCAAATCTAGGAGAAAAATAGAGTAAATCCTTCTCTAAAATATCAAAGCAGGACTAATATAAACAGATAAATATCAATGATCAAAAGAAATAATCAATTAAATAAGATGGCAGTAACTGAAAATAAAAGTGAAGCAAATTCCCAGAATGAATGCCTAAATCACATAAATTATTAATTAAATCACAAGACTTGCAAATATATGAACTTGTAGATTCCATTGCATTCCCCCCAATAATAAATCAACTGAAAATTTTGACTAAATTTTTTATGGGCATAAGCCATAATATACAGCTAGTTTTGGAGACAAATTTAATGAGAGAGAGGCGTACTATTGCCCTCAAAAGCAGGAGCAGCTGGTTCGCAATAATAGTGAGCAACAAGAGTGTCAAAGCAATACGCCATCTCCTTAGTAGAAATAAAAAAAAAATTACTTATCAGTTTATTGAAATGAACAATAGAAAAATTGTTGAAACAAATATTGTTGATAAATTGGCATTAGATTAGGATTTCTGAATCTGAAAACGCTTGAGCTTCTTCTTCAATAATGCATGTGAGGAGAGATGTAGACTTACCCACTTTCTCTCTCCAAAATGGAACTGTGCCAAAATGATTGAGCAACTCATCATGAAAGTAAAGAGGCAGAAACACGCAACAAAGCAGAAAAAAGTTGGAACTTTTCTCTTTTCTTTCATTTGCTTTTTGTGGAGGGGGAAATATGTATCTTTAATTTCTATGGGTTTTTCAATTGGGTATTCATTCTGATGTGTGAACCAAAAAATTGTGAGAACTAGGTAAATAACCAGGACCTAGACCCTAACACATGTTTGTCTGTCATTTGCAAACTAACTCAAAGGAAAACCACAGCAGGAGAAAGAAAAGCTCAGGAGAAATGGGCATGCAATTATTACATGCAATTTTTAATTAACCATCTCCGGTAATTTTACTTCCAGTTACTACCTGGTAATTTGTCTCTATTTTTAAATGTTTGCTTACGTATTAATGTATTTTTCAAAAGAGGCTTTACTCTATTTCTATCCAAAATTTTGGGTGAGACCACCAATTGATATTCCTTCAGATCTCATTCAGGTCTTTCTCATTCTGACTTTTGGCTTCTTTAAGTTGTTGATCTCAGTCTTCATTTCTGAACTTGTGGCATATGTTGTTAGTTTTTCATTTATCAATTGGAGGTTTTATCACTAAAAACTTTTATTTAACTTATTTCAGAATGGCCAGATATTTTCTTCAATTATTTTTCAAATTTCCAGATTGATTATGATAAATGAAATAATATATTCTCAGTTAAAATAGTTCTTTAGATTGTTATATTCCAGATATTGTTCTGCTGCAAGCTACCAACAATTTGAAATTCCAAGTCCTCCCCACTACACGATGACCCGTGGGGGGAAATTGCTCCTAGCTATAAGCAAAAATTACCACACCAATTACCCCTTTGATAGGAACTGCAGAATATTAGGGTCGCATCTAAGAGCAATTCAGTCTAACTGGGGCATTGTCTAGTGGCAGCATTTCAATTTGGTTATAGATCAGATACTGGAATAATATGAGGAATAGCTCAGTCCATGGCTCTACACTAATCGTGGATATATAATTTCATTCCCATCTCCAATCCCATAATATTTTTAAAAAATGGTAGACAACAATTTTGACATGAATAAGCTAAAAAAAAAAGAAGAGAATTCACGGTTGGGGTTAGAAAATTGGCAAACCAAAAACGAGTAGCGAAAACCATTTGCGAAAAGAAGAATGAGATGGAGGACCAAATGAAGATAGAGGTCAGAAAGCAACGAATTTCGAAATAATGCCTAATAAACAAAAACATAAATAAAAAGGCAAAACTTGAAATATGAATTCTAAACGTGACCGTCTAATCTGAACAAAAATTGATTGAACCACATGCAACAATCCAATCAGAGCATGCATTTGGAGCTCCAATTTAAAATCACACAATGACTTCAAGAGAATAAAAAAAAAACGATCGCATCCAACAATCCACCAAAATAAAAAGGAAACAACTGAAGGATCAGTAAAATGATTGATTAATGTAAGATTAACAAGGACGCAACGAAGCAATCTAATTTATAGGGAAACTCATAAAATAAAAATTAAACTACTTCAAAATATCTGCAGAAACTGATATAGATAAGGCGCGTACTGTTGACCCTCCTCGAAAGCAGGAGGCGGAGCTTGTTCGCTATTGTAGTGAGCGACGAGAATGTCAAAGCAATACACCGCCATCTCCTTGTTAGCTGAAACCATTTTTTTCGGCTTTTTACTATGAATTTTCTAAATTAAGTTAGCTTATGGTAAAGAAAAAGAAAGTAAAAGTTCACAAAGTTGAAGATCGACGATGAGATCGATATAAGATTAGGGTTTCAGGATCAGGAAGCTTGACCCTATTCTTCAACAATGCGGATGAGAGAAGATGGAGACTTCCCCTTTATCTCTCTCTCTCTCTCTCTTCCGACAGCTTGCTTGGTTAACCAAAATGGAATCATGCCAAAGATATTGAGCAGCACGCCACGATAGTAAAGCAGCATAAGCAACCGAGCAAAAGCTCGTTTTTTTTTTTTTTCTTTGTTTTTTAACCAAATGAATTTTTTTCTTTATTTTCTATTTCTTTACCTAATTTAGGTGAATTTTTTAGTTTCAAGTTTTTAACACTTTCTTTTAATTTACTTTTTATTAAAATATCGGTTGGTCCATCCAAAGTGTTATTTACTTAATATAATTAACAGTAAAATTTTAAATTATTGACTACTAAAATGTTTTAATTCATCATATTACATTTTACTTGTCCATAAATTCAGCAACAGTTCAAAAATACTGACTTATTCAAAAATTTATAAATCTATACTTATTTTTAGCTCTCTGAAGTATTTCATCACTTTACTCTTTCTCATCTTAGATTTCTTAAATATTCACCGTAAACTGGATAGGGGATTCTACTCTGCAGAGTAAAATTTTATGTCATTTATAATAATTTTTTTATTTTATAAAATTTAAAAAACCAAATAAAATTTTAAATTAGGACAAAACCCCTGCTTCGCAGAGTAAGAACCCCTCCGCTGTAAACCTTTTCTCATTTGGGCCTCGCCCTTATATCATCGTAAGGTGCTGATAAACTAAATAGATGAATCTTATCAATGTCCATAAATGAAATATCATTAATTAAACCCTAAGAATAAATATTTCCATACATATTTTTTATCACACTTTTATTATAATTTTTTATATAATTTAAATATAAAAAATATTATATATATTGATGGGTTCGGTAAAACCCGACCCAAGAAAAAGTTCAACTGCTTTATCTAATTTACGGGCGGTTATTCAACCACTTTATCCAATCCACGGGCGGTTATCACCAGCGGTTGATTATAGATAAGATCCTCCGTCTATATAAAGACATCATCCCAACAATGGAGCAGAGATCACTTCTCAGGCACACTTCTAAGCCGTCTATCAATAGGACGCATCTACGCTCAATCCACCACATATGCATCCTCTATTTATCTTTCTATATTCTTGGAAAGACATCTGACTTGAGCGTCGGAGGGTTTACGGTAGAAGCAATTCCTGCCGACCTTTGACATCTCGATTTTAGTTGTGCTGCGCAGGGTTTAGGTTTGAAACTATAGATAGCGGATCCGCGTCAGATCAACCAGCAAGAAGATCCGATTTGCGGCCCCTGATCACTAAAATAACCCGTATTCCTGGAACGCAACATTGGCGCTGTCTGTGAGAAACGGCTAAAAAGCCAGTTTTACTACTAAAAAGCATAAAAACAAAACTGACGCACTTATAACAAGCATTTTGACCAGAGAAATTAGA
>JAOVVI020000457.1:0-31760 GCA_028571085.2 Nepenthes alata
GGAAGTGAATGGGAAGCAATTCTCTAACAAGGAGAAATAAAACACCTTCACCAACATCAGAGAAGCTTCCCATCCAAAAGTTCCACCTCCAGCAAGTTCCGACGATGACCACTAAAGAAGAGACCGAGGGCAAGGCCACTTCCCCAAGAGAATCCTGGGAAACACATATCCTTGAGAGATCTCTTTGGAAGAGGACATCTGAATGTCGGCAGAAATAAAAAGTAAAGAGGACCCTACAACTGAGCTGCAGAGTATGGTGGCACGAGAACAACTAGAGTAGTGTCCAGTCGACACAAAAACAACCTAAGCAGAGGCAACACCATGAGGGCCAAGCACATATTCAAGTCTTCCAGTGCTCCATCTGATCCTTGTGTAAGGCATTGGAAGGCCCAAGACGACTTCAAACTCCCACATTACTTAGCTGGAGAGAGGATAAATATTGAGGCAAAGAGTAAGAAGTCCCTCCATTTATAGCCAAGGGAGAAAGTTGGTAAACTCTGAGTGAAAAGACGCGTCAACCAATGACTGGCAAGGAATCGACGCCAAGCCTCAAATCAAAACAAAATCTTTCCAAACAAGGCATCGAATCCCTTTGTCATTATACGGAAAGCTATAAGACGCCTCGGGAAGGAGCATGGTCCTTGGAAATTGGCGACTGAGGCATCTCGAGAAGGGACGCGTGAATAGGCGTTGTAGGCAACGTCCCATCATTTGACATATTGGGGATAGGAGAGGCCTAACTCCCCGGTATAGGGGCTAGTGATGGGTTCAGTTATGACATAGGCTGATCTAGCAGTTAACCCAATTTCCAGTGAGGCCCAATGCAAAGTAAAGCCCAGGAAACCGCCCAACTAGCCCATCCACACGAGTAAGCCCAAGGGGGAACGACGGGTTGGGACCAATAGAGAGCCTCTGCGACTCTACCAATTACGCCCCAATTCAACCCTCCTACTTAGCAGTTGCAGTCTGGAAGCATATAAAATGCCAGAGCGGCAGTCACCAACCAATGGTGATTGAAGTTAACCCTAAAGAGTCACCTCACTTGCATGCCAACAGCAATTCCAGCCAATCTATGCTAGAACATTCTGGCCAATGTCTACCACGATCCACAGTAGTCACATCACCATTATAAGGTGACAACTGATATGGCGGCCACGACTATCGTCAAGACAGGTCGGCAAATCTTGGCCAGACACCTGTCACGAGTTTTGGTGCCAAACCTTCTTTACGAAATATTACAAATATCCTTTGTCTTCACAGGAATAGGGATCGATCGATCTTTGACAGAATCAACCATCGAGCGAGATACGAGAACTGAGAAAGAGCCAAGCTCTCTTTCCCGAACACAGCTCTTTCTCCTTTTTGAGCCGCTTCCCATCGACCTCATCTTAGTAAGTCACTCACTTAGTGAGACATATTGAAGCCTTGCCTTTCAACTTCCTCAAAGCCGCTCCTCATTGAACACACTATAGGAGCCCAGTTCTCTTCTCACATCTCCCATATACATGCAACTTTGTATTATCTATATCTTCTCATCTTTCTATTTTCTTAGAAATATTTCTAATTTGAGCGTTAGAAGATAAATCAGATAGTAAGTCCCGCCGATCCTCTGACCACTTGTTCATTATTTGTGGTGTGTAGGATCTAGGTTAGTAGAGACAAAAATTAGATCTGTTCCAATTCGATTCGTGGTGGAAGACTGAGTGGCTCCTTAATCTGTACAATAATTCAAATTTTGAGGCACATCTCATATAAATATGAAATACAAAATTAAGGTTCTTAGTGAAAAAAACTAATTACCGATTAAGGAATATTCTAATGTCAAATTTAAATTTGATTCATTAAGCAACTATGATAAAAAAAATATGTGAAATATTATTTAATTAAAAAGATATTATTATCATAAAAAATATAATATTTAAAAATAAATATTATCTAATGTAATTTTTATGAACTTTTCAGTATAATTTAATGTTTTTCTATTATCATGAAAAACTAGAAATTCGCTTGAAATATGGAATATTCACAATACATAAGGGTTATAATAAACTTCTAGCAAGATTAAAAGTTTAATTATTTATATTAAAAATTGATTCATAAGTATGATAAATGTATTTATTCAAATAATTAACAATAAATAAATATGGTAAGATATCTTTAGTTATAATAGAAAATTTCATTTGTTAATATAAAAGTATTTATATTGTGATTTAGTTTATTTTGATTTTAATTTTTAAATTACAACCAAACTGAAAATGAATTTTGTATAGAAAAATCAAATTGTCACCAAATCACGTCAAATCATCATTGATAATCTGATTTGCTTAATTTGGATAGTTTAAATTTTTTCGTCCAACGCCAGTCTTAGAAATACTGTTAATTTGTTTTTTATTTGAATGTTGCTTTTTTGTCATATTTTTATACTTATATGGTATCAATTATTTATAATCTCAATAATATTAACTAATCATCTAAAGAATTATGATATTAATTTGATGCGTCACTATATTCAAATTATTAAACGAATTAGGGAGCCGCCTAAATCAGGTGTTCAATTAGAAGTGGGTTCAGTCTTTGTTATTTCGAATATGAATATTGCACACCACAACTAATAAATAAGAGGTCAAAGGATGACGAGCCTTGCTTTATGATATGTCATCCGATTATTAAATTAGTAATTTTTTTAATTGAATAGAAAGATAATATGAAAAATATGTGTAGTTGTCTGAATAAGAGAATTGAGTGTTAGTGGAGGATTATATTTCATTTGTTGCGTTTGACCAGGGAGCTACTTTGACATTGAAGGATAATGTTCTGTAAGATACGCTCGGTTAGAGAACAACTTTAAAATTGGAGAGTAGTGCTCCATTTGGTGTTTTGACCTAGGGAGCGACTTTGAGAAAGAGGTGCATTCATTGAAAAGTGACTTAGAGATAGCAGCTTTTTATGAGTGCTAGATTGCTAAATTGGATCCAAATTAAAAGAGAAATTTCAGATCCCCCTTACCCCCAAAAAAAGAGTATTTGTAGAGTGGACTCCGGTTTAGCTTTTTTTGAGTCTCATGGTTGGTGACAATTATTTGCGTATATTCAAT
This sequence comes from Nepenthes alata, assembly GCA_028571085.2. Lineage (NCBI taxonomy): Eukaryota > Viridiplantae > Streptophyta > Magnoliopsida > Caryophyllales > Nepenthaceae > Nepenthes > Nepenthes alata. The sequence goes on from JAOVVI020000457.1 coordinate 3,095, forward strand.
CCATTGTTTGAGAATATTTGTTGGGTTGTTATTATCATTTTTGAGCTATCTGTAATCATGGGATAATATTCTCTATATATTTGTTGAGCAGTCAGGGTGATAGTGGGGCCAAATTATGGTAACTAGAGCTTGAATGCATACGTTGAACTATCATGATGTTAACCAAATCGGGGCTACGGTTGTATGGATATACCGCTAATTAGCCCAAATTGTTTGTTTTACCGCTGGATGATATCCGTTCACACTTCCTGAGTTGATCTCTGCGCCTGCTGGATATTGAGCTAAGAAAGCGTCCTATTGGGCTTCCGCTTCTTAGGCCATTTTTTCTTCCACTGGCTGGGTTTTGGGGTGGCTCGTGAATTGTCGGATCCATCACAATTACTTATAAAAATATTTTAGTGTTATTTATAGATAATTTATATATGCAATTTACAAGTTAAATCACCCACTAAGAATTTGAGATTTTCCGTTTAATATTAATACATTTTTTGATTATAAGTGGGTGGCTAATGAAGTTTAATTTATCCACTAATAAAAAAGTAAAACAAAAAAAAAAATACAAAAATTTAAAATAAGCACACAATATTCTATGTCCCCTTAAATGTTAAGATTAAATGATAAAATGTAGCACTTCTATCTTCGGAAGAGGGCCAACATATTGAATTAACTGCAACATTTGAGTAGGCTTGTCTTAGCATGAACTCTCATGCATTAATAATGAATGTCTCTGAGTAATTTAAAAATACTTTATAGATAATTATAAAAATTATACAAATTAAATGCTAAAAAGATTCTTTGTTCAAAGATTACATAAACTTTCATATCTCATAAATGAATTTCATCAAATAAAAGTTAAACGCAAATTATCTAATTATGCCCTTATTTTAATTATTAGACATTCTTACTCAATGGATTCGCTAAACTACCTACTAAAATTAATGATGCCGACAAACTGATTTTGGCCACAATCTCTTTTTCATGTTTTGCAAGCATCGTAGGTGTGGCATATTTTTTGAACTATCATAATTGACTATGGTGATTATTTTTTTAAACTGTGGATAGTTTTTTTTTCCTATATGACCTTATTAACTCGCCGAAAAATGGGTTGGGGCCTTGCTTCTTAGATCTTAGGCTTTGATAGTTTATCTGTCTATTTTATTTCCGTTTGCTAATCCCTTTTCTTCTAAAAATAATAATAAGGGACCGAAATTCTCATTATTTCTATTTTTTTGAAAATTTCCCTCTGAGTTACACCGCAGGAGACCATTATCCATTTTCCCTGTCTTATCCCTCTCTCTCCCTCGAACTCCGACTGCAACTGCCATTACTCTCTCGGTCGCTCGACTTTGCTCCGTCTATACGGGATTCATGCTCAAAGAACGACTTCCTTTGGAACCATAATTAATGTACCTCACTGAAAAGATGGCCTTCAGGACGGCAAAATTATCAGAGATGCCGCTGCGAAATTCACTACCAGTCACCTCCCACTCTCCGTCTTTTTCTCTCCTCTTGAAGCCCTCTATTTCCCTTCTCAGACCAGTCTCTTCTCTTAGGACCACCAAAAACCCTCATCCCAATTCCGCCGAAAACCCTACCAAAACCCCGTCAGCTCCTTGGCTGAACAAATGGCCCCCTCCCGACGCTCCTTCCGTTGAACCCAACTTCAAAACCGCCAATTCTTATGGCGACGATCGACCGGACAAGGCAGAGAGTGGATATGTTATGAATAGGGGCCATAGTGCTATTGAAAGAATTGTATTTAGGTTAAGAAACTTAGGTTTGGGGTCAGATGAGGAGGAGGAGGAGGCGGATAGTGAAATCGATGAAAATTTGGCTACTGGGGAGGAGAAGTTGGGGCATTTATTGAAGAGAGATTGGGTTCGGCCAGACATGATGTTGGTTGAGGAGGAGAGGAAGAGGGATTTGGGGATTTTGCCTTGGGAGAAGAAGGAGGTAGAGGAGTCAGATAAGGAGAGAGAGGGGAGAGGGAAGAAGAAGAAAACTGTGAAGGGGCCCACATTGGCGGAGTTGATCATGGAGGATTCGGAGTTGAGGAGATTGAGGCGGGAGGGTATGATGTTGAGGGAAAGAATCAATGTGCCGAAAGCTGGGATCACACAAGCTGTGATGGAGAAGATTCACGAAACGTGGAGGAAGTCGGTGCTGGTAAGACTGAAGTTTCACGAGGCGTTAGCGCATGATATGAAGACAGCTCATGAGATTGTGGAGGTAGGCGAGATTTAAACTGTGTGATATACAATACCCAGTCTTATAATAATTTGCTTATAATTTTGTATTCATTGCTTTTCTATATCATGTATGTTTTTGATAACCAAGTGAGAATTCATTGACTCTTCAGTATGTAAAAAATTGGCATACCAACATTGTCACATAGGCCATAAGAATACCGGGATGTTCTTAGAGGACCCTTCCAACTTCATTTCAGAAGCTCCTATATGCCAGTGATGGAAATATAAAGAAGCCTATACACTCCAGGGCAAAGAACCTAATTTCATAATGACAATGTGAATAACTATGTTTCCACAAAATCCACTCCTATGGTCTTTGCTTGAAAAGCTCAAAAATTTCTTTCCTGCCATATCTAATACACAATTGCCACAAACAAAAATTCAGCAGCCTTAGTTGTAGGTGTTCTCCATTTTTTGACTCTAATAAACTGACCCAGCAGACTCTTTTAAGTCCCATATTCTGCATTTCAGACATGTTTTTGCTGAGACAACAGTGAGGTCTGCTTTTGAAAATTTAGGTTGGGTGATCAAGTTTTCTCTGGTTTCAGTATTGGTATGATAAAGTAGCCTGCTTCAGCAAACCACAATCTGCCAGATTTTTTTTTTTGATAAGTCTGCCAGCTTTTTTTGGTAATTTATCTGCCAGCTTATCCCTTGTTAACAACCTATCTTGAACCAGAAGCCAGCATATGAACCTGTGACTTTCCTAATTACTGCTGTCACAAATTACCTTCTCCCATGACACCTTTCATTTTCCTCTATCGAGAGTCGTCCATTAGAACAAACAGTTTATTTGACGGTGTCTCCATCTCTTACCATTGCTTCTTTTGGTAAGCTCTTTGCAGTCAACAATTTTGTTTTATAGCCAGGAGCCACATCTTCTCCTTTCTGCACCTGGTAAGTGTTTTCTTTGTGATTGTACTCAGACCCTTTTTGACTCACAATTTGTCACATTTGGCTGCCATATTCCACATTTGTTTAGCAAAGGCAGCTTCATTCCATAGTTTGAAATCTTTGAAACCAAGCCCCCCTCCATTCTTGGTCCTATTTATATCGAAATAAGCCACATGATGCTTATGCTTACTTATTTCTACTCTAGTCCACAAATATGTTTTACATCTCCTTTTTATTTCAAAGAATAACTTGTCCTGGAGGACAAACATTTGGCTTCAACATGCCCCCCCTCTCTTGAAAAGTTTATTTGCCATTTGCTGGATCCGAAAGATGATTGATTGTAGCAATTAGACTCTACTTGACTAGCCGAGGAACATTGACCAACCTCAATAGTGTATATTTATCCTCGCAAGGGCATGAAGATGTGGTGTGGTTTTACCTGATAAGATAGGATTGCATCCACGGGAAATTTAGTTATTATATTGTAAACAAATTAAGGGAAAACTAAACTCTATGATGTCAGCACTACAAATCCTAAAAAAATAAAAATGAAAATTTTATGCAATTGGGATGTCGATACAGCTTAACCAATGTAAATAAAAATTTTGAGGACAAAACAAATATTTGACCAACACAACAAAAGCAAGGAATCTAAAATAAATTGGCTAAAGGAGGAGTAACAAAAATTTTCTGTCACTAGTATTTTGGTTCCGCCCTGTTTATATGAAAAGTAACACAGAAATAAAAAATAAGAATTTAAATGCCCCAATTTTTTTTTTTTAATTATAGATAACTAGTCTAACTTGAAGACAACAATTAAAGGCCTTGTAATACAGGGGAAGGTTGCTGGTGTACAACTCAATAATCTAATGAAATAAAAATCTAAAACCCTAATTCTAGTGGCTGGCAAACAACTTGCTACACTAATGGGAAAAATAAGAATAAGAACACTAAGCCTGAATCTCATCCTCTCTTTTTCTTTTTCTTTCTTTTTTTATCGTTGCTTGAATGCTTTCGTCAATTTGGCTGCTCAAAGCAGCCTTTGCTTTCTTTCCAAGCTGCCCCACTGTGTCATTGTCCCCTTTCTATTCCGCAAAAACTGAATGTGCTGCAGTGCAATTTCTCCAAATTAAGGCCAGGCTTTCTCAACTCAAGGATCCATTAGTCTTGTTTCTCATATTTAGCCACACGAGACTAGCTAGTCAAACCCATGTAAACGAGTCTGACATTGTCCACCATAACTTTGAGGCTTCAACACCTTTTAGTGGGGGGTGCAAATGTATTTTTTATGTTCATCAGACATTTTTGCCCCAGATTTTACTGGCCAGAATTCTCTCCATCAAAGACTGATAGTGGTTAACTGATATTCTTGAGTCAGCTAGAGGGTTTCCAAGTATGTCATGGGAATTTCCCTTGTTTAAATTCCAAGAAATCCAAAATCTTTTTCTTGGTTTCTGATCCATGCCTCCAAAGAACACAGCTCTTTTAGAGCAATTGAAGCCACTAATACTAGAATCTGCTGGTGTCATCGCGTAACTTTTGAACAGAGCACAACTCCTCTATGCATAGAAGTAGGAGGTCATCTTTTACTCTTTGTAAAAACAATCTACCTACTTTATCCAAACTACCTAGGGTTCTGGGGTGCTACTCCATGACAAATGCAACACCCAATGAGAGAAATGGGTCACTCTTTCCTAGCCCCTTCACCCTTTAAAATGTATTTTCAAAGAGCCATTATTTATTATTGAAAAGGATGGTGATGTTAAACAAACCATGATCTTCTAACTGAAACTGGCAGAGAAACTCATCCATCATGCAGATGGCCAATGAAGCTACTGCTAACAAAGTATTAAGCCTTCTCCAGATCAATCTTTATAATACATCTTCCTGAAATGCTGCTTATCAGATATCCTCTTGCTGATTCGTGACTCAATAAAACATTTTCTGAGAAGGCCCTTGTATGAAAATAGGCAGAACATGATTGAGAAGCTCTGGAATTTACTACTTCTTCAGCCTATTTGTGAGGGCTTTGGAAATACAGAACGGCAAGAAATAGGCCTATAGTCCGAGACTTTTGTTGGATTTTTAACCTTAGGGATGTAGTGAAGAGTTCTATCATTCAACTTTATTAATAGCTTTCCATATTGGAAGAAGGCATAAAGCTGCTGTGGACTCCTTGCCAACACAACTCTGTGACCTTTTGAAAAAGCAATAGAAGTGATGATCAGTTCCAGCCGCCTTAACATAATGTATATCAAAATGAGATTCTTTAACTTAATAAAGAGTGACTGGCTTCTCAAGAACTTTATTAAGTCCTTTATTATGACCCTACTCTTTCTTATTTTTCATTAGATATATCTCTCCTGCCCCATCCCCTGGTCAAGGAATTTGTTCCTCTGTGCTTTCATAACAGCAGAGAAGTATTTTGTATTAACATCTATGATTGACCTATATCCCTTTTGATTTTTGTTTGGAAGACTCGTCGTCAGCCTTGAGAAGAGATTTCAGTTTATGCAGTTGTTCTTTTTGTTCATCAAAAAGTTTCTGAGAGTGATTGCTTGCTAGATTCAGCTGCTTTGGATCAATAGATCTCTTGCTTCGGTTACTCTCCCAGAAATATTTGAATAGTGAGGTTGGTTGAACTTCGATAAATGTTGCATGAGGGAATAGAATTTCTGTACCAGATTGAACGTCTTAGATCCAGTGTTCTGCTGCTTCTGTGCTGCTTGCACAACTATCATAAAATCATGATGAGAGGCCTGCATATTGCAGAATTTAAAAGGAACTCCATCAATTATGACATCCCTGAAAGCAATTAGGCTGGGAGAATAACTTGAAGCACAAAGGTGCCAAGAAAACTTCCACATCTTTATGTCTTATCATCCAAGCTGGATTACATAGCGCTGTATGTAGCTTGCTCCTTAAACTCTATCTCAGCATACCTATTACTGAGTTACATCATGTGTAAAAGAAACCTTTATAACTGATATCTTTACTGTATTACATCATGTGTAAAAGCAACCTTTGTAAATTGTAACTGATATCTTCTAAGGAACCATACTCGAGGCAACTAGCAGACTCGATAGTGCTAGAATCTCTGAGGAGTCTGCATGGTTGTCTCTTTGTTCAACCTACAAGGCTTCCCTAAAGTTTATGACAACTAGCTCAAGAGCCTTCATGTTATCAACAATATATCCTGGATAGCTGAGAAGTATAGAGGTTATGTGCTATATAGATGCGACACACAGACAGAGGATGCTTACATATCAACTTATGTGTACAAAGTTGTATATGTAGGATAGATAATTGTTTACGAAATTATAGAAAGTTTTAGAGTATCCTAGAGAATTATAGAAAAGGAGGGAAGCATGTACTTACTATAGAATATTCTCTAGAAGAGAGGAGTGGGAGATTTTAGAGTATTTTTAAGGGGGATATGTATGAATAATGCTCTAAAAGATGAATTTTAGCCATCCATTGTGGAGGATGGAAGGATGATTCTATCCATTGATTGAGGAGGTGGTATTCTTATATAAAAGGATGAATTCCTCCCATTTGGAACAAGCTCAATAAACTCATGGAGTTAGAGAGCAAGCAATTCAAGTTAAGTCAAGTAAGGTGAAGTTAGGGAGTGATGTGTAACTAAGGGGGTGGCTAGTCTTGAACAGCTCAAGTGGTAAGTTTTGGAGTGAGCTTGTGGGAATGAGTGTTGGAGAGGTACTTTATACTATTATACTCTTTTTAAAAAGTAAATAGTGCTTCCTCCAAAAGTCTTGTCTCTGGGGTGGAAACATATTAGGGAAGGCTGACTTGTCTAGTCACATGGGTTGTGCTAGGCAAGTGTTGCGCGGGTGATCGACGATTAGTGTCATTGCGTGACAAATAGCCCTAAGATTATCTAGAATTCGGTGCATGCACAACTGGGAGTTGATGGATATTCTTTCCTTTTAGTGACTAGACAATGTACTTGTTGATCTGAACCAGCAATGAATTTAAACAGTACCGTGCCATGATACCCAAATTCTACCTTTTGTAGCATGACTGTAGCTGTTAATGAAAACCACGCATTGGTGATCTTATTCATCACTTTACTAGTAAGTTTGGCTTTAACTATAGTTGCAAGCGCATCAAACTAAGCCAGCTTATTCTTTTTGCTAAGAGCCTTTTATCTCGAACTATAAATGGCTTAAATTTTGGCCTCTCACGTTCCATATGATCTACTTTATTGAGAGACAGGTCCTGTATCAATAGTGGCAGCATCTAGCACATCAAGAATAGCATGAGTCTAGGATGCGATATTTTCTGTAACAACTTTTGGCTTATTCTTATCAAGCTTTCTTGTTTTAACATGCTTCCTTGTAAGAATCCAATCCCTGGTCAGGGAGCAACCGGGGCCTGCAGATTAGCCACTTGATGAAGTAAGGGGCAGGTTTGGCAATGCCATGTCACCGTTGATGGGGATCAGTTAGTCGTCCTATGGGAGGTTCACTAGCTTATTACCTGTTAGGCGTATTTTTAGTTGGCATATTCCGTGACCGTGTCATGTTATTTATTTAGTCTCTTGTCGGCGCTTTCGGTAATTGCGACAACATGTCGGCCCGGAAGCTTTTCATCCGTTTCATGCCCGAAGATTGTCATCATCAAATTCCAGTGTTCCCGCATTTTCTCACCATCCCGTGTCACGTTTTTCTCACTATCCTGGGAAGGGCGCCCATCGCCATCAAAGCGCGCCTCCCATCTCGGGCGCTCGAAGGGCGCCTGAAGCGGGCTCGAGCGCCATTTTGTGAATTGGACGCTCGAGCGGTGCGAGGTCATTTGCCCTGAGCCCTAGCCATCACTCGCTGAGCGCTCGACCAGCGCGGACTTCGTGTGTCTAACGGCCATTTTTTTAATTTGAAATTTTTGGGACTTCTATATATTGTGGTCTTATATTTTGACCCCTAGGGATCTTGGCAGACTTTTGAGGAGCCTTCTCACTTGAATATCCATTTGTTTTGTGCTATATTTTCAAGAACACTTCTCACCAATGATTGTGCTCCATTGACAAAGTGTTCCCTCCCTCATCTTGCTTTCTCTTCTCCTGCCTGTTAACCTTCGCGGCGATGTTGGTGGCGTGAATACTGGGATCCAGTTAGTTCGGCAATTCAAGCGGTTCGAGTGGGAAGATTGACGTGAAAACCGGAAGGCGTCCGGTTCCGTTTCCGTGGGCAAATCAAGGGAGTTTCTTCGTAGGGATCATATGACAGGAGTAAGTCGGTTAGGTTAGTCCATCGTTACCATCCCGTCTGTAAGTTGATTTTCATAGTGCATTTCTTCTCTTGCCGTTGAAGTTCGGAGGGTTTTTTTCGATTACCGTAGGTATCGAGTTTTTCTTCGTCACTAAAAAGCTTGTCTTTTTATTATTTTTGTTGCTTTATTTTTATGCTCGTATTGATTGTATTATCTAGATACAAATGCTTTTTATGTGTATTGAGTATTTAATTGTGTACTATTTCCGCTAATTTATTGTGGGGGTCAAAACATTTATTGTACGATTTGGGACCGAAACGGTCTTTTCATTACCAACTAGGAGAATATATTCAAAGAACTGCGCATACATGCTTTGGGCGGCCTCTAGGTGGAGCGGCTCACTGAAATGCCAGAAGGGGAGCACACGTGGGGGGGAAGAAAAATAGTTAAGGGTTATAAAACTCCATATTTGCCTCAACTTACTCATTTCACTTTGAGCCCCCTATGATTATTGGTGAGGATGTTTTTTTACCTATTTGTCTGCCGAGGACTTTCTAGTTTAATATATTTCTTTGACAAAACTACTGTACCTTTAGTCTTAGTTCTGAACCATTAAGTTGGTTGTCCTGCTCATTGCTCGTGGTAGAAAAATAATTAACCAAGGTTTTTTGTTCAACTTCTCTGCACATCATTAGCAATCTGCTCCATCTGCCCAGTGAAGCTGGTTGCATTAGCATCCCGGCTGGTTACCCTTTTTATTGTTAGGGAGTCCAGCATTCACCATATCTTCCTCATTAGCAGGCTGTCGGGTAGCCGTATGACCAGAACATAGCTGCTGTTTTGTCTCCAAGTCATTGATAAAAATATTGTTCGATATCAATATTGTTCGATATCTGTTATATCGGTATCAACCCTTGATGCCGTGGCAAACTTACAATATGTTATCATATGGACGATATATCACGATATATTGGCCGATATTTGCTTGTCAGTTTTTTCGATTCATAGAAATTTTTTCTTTCGATATATCTAATACTGATATGTATTGCTCAATATGTCCGATATTAATATGGCCGCGACCGATATTTTCATCCATACTTCAAATTATAATTGGTTGTACCCACAACAGTAGTATGCCCCACTTTAAACAAAGCAAGCAGAATTTTAACCTCAATTCATATTCTATGTTCAGCTATAAGACCACACTTTTTGGCTTTTTAATTTTCACAGGATCATCAAAGTGGCATTCAGTCTATTTCAACAGATATTTCATCATAACTATGTGATGTAGCAAGCTATAGTCCTATGAAGTGTGTTTTCTTTAATTTTTATGAGAAGAAGTGGAGTTGAGAACTTGAGAAGAAAGAAGGGAATGATAAATTAGCGTGAGGGGATTCAAGAAGTAGACAGAAGGGGAATTCAATCCGAGAAAGAGTTGAGTTCTTACTTCTTAGTCATCATCATATTTGTCAATTGTTATAGTACATAGTTCACATTATAAGTCATATGAAAAGGGAATTTTGACATAACGGTAGAGTTGTCGCCATATGATAGTGGCCACGGGCAGGTCACAAGGAAAGGAAGTCTTGGCATAATGGTGGAATTGTCGTCATATGATAGTGGCCACAGGCTCTAGTCGTGAAAATGGCCTGTTATATTAGGCCTGGTGGGGATAATAGTGTCTTGATTTAAGGTTGCTGGAGCCCCTTATTCCAATCTTTGATTTATGAAGTGTTGCTTGCAGCAACGATCCCAGTGCCTTATCTCCATAGTAGTTGCTGTCAACTAGAGGGGCAATTTTTGTTCCCACAATCTTTGGTGAATCCTAGTTCTTTAGGTGACTTGTCAGTTGTGGATTTCCTTGCCATCATCAGCACAATCGCCTTTGGAGAAGGTGTCTTCTCTGTTATTCACTTTTGTCACTTGGTTTTTGACTCTCAGTCAGGCAACACTACCTTCTTTTTTCCCTTCTCAGCGCCAAACTAGGTTATTTTTTTATTTACTTCCAGTCATTTTGGCAGAATTTATTTTTTTTCTCTCCTACGTATCTTGTGGGCTCTAGACAATAAGGTTTTGTTTGACAATAATCTTTTGTAGGAATATGGCTATGAACAATGCTAATTCATTTATTGTTCACTTTACTGGTAAGGATTTGTGGGTCTACATAGATGAAAGTGACCGGGATCTTACTGATTCTATGAAATTGGCCCAATGGAGTTCAAATATGCTTAGACGGTGACCTGGATATTAGGATCTGTTGATTTTCTTATTGGAATATGACATTGCTAATTACTCTTTAGGATAAGCTCTCTATCCAAGGCCATTTCTTAGGCTTTTAGAATTTATGGGTAGAATTTTCCAACATTCTCTATGCTATAGTATTGCTAGCATCTCTCTTGACTGTTTAGAAAGTTCATGAACAAGGCAAGAATGATAAATTATAGTGTTTCTCAAAAAGCTCTTGCTTCCTATGGTCCGCACTCAACTGAACTTTGCATTTATCAAAATGTTTTCTTCGGGAATCAAGGTTTCTTTGTTACTCATGCTGAATCGCTCCTCTGGTTTTGATTCTACCAAGTTTTGATGAAGTAACTCCTCTTGACCTATTCAAGCCCGACATCATGCATTGTCCATCTTTGTCCCTTCCAGAGATCGATTCACCGATGAGCCTGTTCAATATACTCTTCGACGATCCACTAGAGTATCTTGTCCTCTTGATTGGTATGGTGTCAATGCTACTTTATCAGCTATTTCAATTTCATCGCAATCTCACATGCTGTCAAACATTAGTGTTGGCAGAAGGCAATGTAGGAGGAATTCTAGGCTCTTCAAGAGAATTGTACATAGGATCTTATCCTTGTCCTTTGACTGTTATTCTCATTGCATTTAGAGGGTTTTACACTGTTAAGCTTCAATCTGACCAGGATCGTGATAAAGCTTGATTTGTTATTCCTGGCAACATGCAGAAATAAGGGGTAGTAGACTATGATGAGATATTTGCTATGTTAGCATAAATGATTACAATCATTTAAATTGCTGCTTTACATGGTTGGTTACTTTACCAAATGGACACAAACAACGCTTTTCTCCATGGTATGTTAAATTGCTGTTTCTACTCATTTAATGAAGTGGGTTCAGAATTTTTGGAGTTGAATTGATCATGAATATGTTGTTGGATGAGAGCGTCTTTTTGCCATTGGATGTGAAAATTTTGAGGCATTAGGATCGCAATTTAGAGGATGATGACAATGAACAACAATCTTATACCAATTGTGATGTAGCAAGCTCACGGAATGAAATATCATTATCGGGTCCCGTGATACCGGTATTTCCCAATATTGTACAAAATCACGATAGGTTGTCGTATTAGCGAGATATTGTGACACATGAGTCGCTACATGCAATACTTTCTAATATAGTAGCCTATATCAGTTGAGATTTTCCTAATAAGTTGCTATTCACAAAAAAACTTGCATTTGGTATGGCCTGATACTGATACGTGTCAACTGATTGGGCCGTGACTGATACAGATATTGTCATTCGTGATGCAAGCTACAATCTGTGGGAAATGTGTTTTTTCTTGGATTTTTGAGAGAAGAGATGAGGTTGAGAAGAAAGAAGAGGATGAGAAGTTAGAGGAAGAGAAAGGGGTTCCAAGAAGTAGACAGACCGAGTATTTTATCGGAGAGCAAAGGGTTCTTTTTTATGGCATATCTGTCAATCAATACAATACAATTTATTTATACTTCACATAATCGTTGGCTTGATTGCATATGTCTTGGCACACCATAAACCACTTCCTCAACTAACCAACTCTATCTGACATTGAGATTTCTGATGGCTTATTATAAGCCATACATCTATGTAATAGACTCTATTGCTGATGGTTGATGATCTTAACTCATTTATCTGCTTGTGCTTGGCTGCTATAGTGGCAATCGAACTGCCGTCTAATTGGCTGCTTGCTGAATTGTTGTTTATTGCTGATGTGGTCTTCGCAGCTGCTGTGTTGACTCCTTGATTAAGCTAATATGTGACAAAGTAATCTTCTTCTTCAATGCAGTTAAGGCATCAGTAGGTACATATTGGCATCCAACAGAACTTTCTAATTGACATGACACACTGCTGCTCCAATATCACAATTTAAGGTATGGAATTTGCATCAAAATTAGGATGGATTGATCCTTTTCTTCCTGAAATTTAAAATCTGGACTCCATTCAATATTAGTTAATGCGATTAGACTCAAAGTAAAAATTTCTATCTCCATAATCTTCCTTTGTCCTCATCAGATGCCAATTGGACAATAAAATACCTATCATCATGATACACCACATCAGGAGTGAATTGAGTGACAATACCATCCGGTGCCACTTGGTTTGAAGATAGCTCAGCATCAAAGAGTAGCTACGTTGTCATTGAGGCATAGTCGTCTAGGGCGTGTTGCCATTGCATAAGCTTTTATTGATTTCTTCCCTACTGACCTGTAGACATCAATTGCATAAGTTTACAAATTTTCTAGTTCTATCCCATTTTCCCTCTTTCGTTTTCCACTAATCATTGTCGTCCATTCTTTCCAATTAGTGGAGAGGTAAATGTCTTCTCTTCATTTGATTTCAGTATCATGCATTTGGAACATAGATAAAAATATCGATATCAGTATAGTTTTCGGTTGCAGTTATCTTGTTGTCAAACATATCAAATGATATATATATTGGTATTGAATATATTAGATGAAAACAATTATGAAAATTGTAAATTGTCAGAATCATATCAGAAGATATATCTGTCAAATATCGACTAATATATTATATTGGCTGATACGAAAACATATCGCAATATTGTCGCAGTATTGGTGAATATCCGTATTGGGAGACTTTGATACTAATATATACCAGCCGATATATATTGTATTGGCCGATATTTTTATCCATGATTTTAACTCTTCTTCCTAGATATGCTTCATGGAGGATGTGTGTTAAATGAATTGCTAAGCCTATATAGCAATCCTATTGTTGCTTTAGGGAATTCATCTATCATTGTTTGGAGGAGCTCTTAGTGTGCTGTGATAAAATGAATGAAATGCCAAATCCATTTGGATTTTGTTCATACACCCTCATCATCTCTCAATACGTTGGCAGCACTACCCATCAACCCCCCACACACAATAGGAAATGATCAATTGGCACGATTCAAATTTTTTCCTTATGTGATTGAATAATTTTATGGATTATGAATTTTACAAAACACTATTGGAATGAATAAACTATTTATTTGGATCATACTTCCCAAATCTATAGTCAAATGGTCATTATTTGCTTTAAGATAAAGTCAAAATTTTGTTCCGTTTGAAAATTATGTAAAAATACCACTCATTTGTTCACCTACGCATCAATTGCATATAAATTAAATTTGTGATGTGAAAGAAGAGTATGAGATAGCATAAGTCCAACGGTTTCTTTTTTGAAATTCAACTATATGCATAAACACAGGGGCACACACGAACACAAACATACTCATATATTTGGCATACTAAAATCATAAACATTGCCTGATTAGAGTTGTCAATGAACTGAAATTTCAGTAAAGTATGTAATGTAATTTGACATGTTTGCATGTCACCAATCATGATGCACGAAGATTTTGATGAAAATAATTTAAGGATAACTAACAAAATAAGGAAATCACACTTGTATTAATTGAGCCTATTAGTGGGGCAGGAAATGGAGATTAATCTGCTGAGATGGAAAGAAAGAGAATAAAGGGGGATAGGGGGGGTAATCTTCCGGTGGGGAGGTTAAAAAATGGGAAGGAATCGCTTGACTTTCCATCATCTACCCAAGGACTCACCCACTTATAGGATTGGGGCTCACTCAATGATCAGAAGATCAATGACTCTTTAAGAGATTAAACCCTTCTTAAAAAGGGAAATATTTCTTATCACTCAACTCTCCTACAAATTAAAACAACTAACTAATTTAAGGGGAAGGGGGCTGCTGTTCAGAGGACTGAAGGGCTGTAATGAGGGGCGGATGATTTTTTCCAAGAGGGCCTTGGGACTGCTTTGCTTCATTTGGAATTGTAACAAGATGGCATTAGAAGCACTTGACCAATTAATGTTCTTGAGCTCATCTCCTTTATTAAAGGCACATGGCAGCTTTGAGTGATTTTGAAGATCATTCCTAGTGGTGGCTTTAATGAGATTGGCAGCTTCATCGGTGGCTTGTACTACATCAAATCATATGCATAAAGTGGTCAGCAACTTCAGTAGGATTAGGGGATAAAAAAGTCATGGCATTTGAGGGAAATCCTTCTTATTAGATCAGTTATTTGTATCAGGTTTTTATCAAGAACTGAAATTCAGGTGGTCTGTTAAACAGAAATCTGAATACTGGACATTCACTATTATTGGTACAATTGTGGAATCTTTCCTTACATGCTGTCATGAAATTTCTGGTTGCTTGGATTTAATTTATGTTTTATATGTTATTGATCAACATTTGGTAACTTTATTAAGGTCATTTGTCTCCATTTCATGAAAATTGTTATAAGTTGTTTTAATGCTCAGCGCCGAACAGGTGGATTAGTTATATGGAGATCTGGCAGTGTCATGGTGGTATACCAAGGAAGCAACTATGAAGGGCCAGCATCTAGATCACATCATGTTGATAGAGTTGGTGATCTGCCTTTTGTCCCAGATGTATCTTCTATAGACAGCTTTTCAACTAGTAAAGGAGACTCTGTTTGTTCCAATGCACAAAACTGTTCAGCGACTATTATGCATCAGAAGTGTCATAATAACATGACAGATGAGGAAGTTGAGTTCGTCAACCTGTTAGATGGTTTAGGCCCTCCCTTTGTTGATTGGTGGGGTACTGGGGTACCACCTGTTGATGGGGATTTACTTCCTCAAACCATTCCTGGCTTCAAACCTCCATTCAGACTTCTTCCCACCGGAATGCGAGCACGACTAACCAATGCAGAGCTAACCAGCTTGCGGAAACTTGCAAAGTCACTACCTTGTCATTTTGCGCTCGGTACTATTCTTCCTTCTATAAATGCTAATTTTAGTTTTTGTATTTTGATCTCATCAATTTATCTGGATTTTATGTAGGGAGAAATAGGCATCATCAAGGTTTGGCAGCTGCCATAATTACACTTTGGGAGAAAAGTTTAGTGGCAAAAATTGTTGTGAAACAAGGGATTCAGAATACAAACAATGAACTAATGGCTGAAGAATTGAAGGTGCATTCTACATTTCATTATTCTGGGGACTTATTTCTTTCCTTTGTCCCTATTTGTATATGTGTATTATGAATAGATTATGTTAGTTGCGAATCTTAGTGGAATATGTAGGCTTTGTTAACTATGCAAGATTCGTTGGATTCATTGTTACATTCTGAGACCTAGCTTCCCAATCTTGAGTTATGATGTGAATCCCACAAATTATTCAAATGCTAGGGTAATAAAAAGGCAAACTTTATATTTCTTATACTACAACCAAAATCTAGCTCAAACTGAAACATTATAGTTTACATAACTTTCCTTGTGGAAAATAAAGATTTCCAAAAATACTCTTCTTTACTGTAGTTCCCTACCAAAAGCTAGCAGGTTTGATACTCCGAAAAGGTAATAATATTAGGAGTGAGCCAACAAGTCAATAAGTAAACACCTATAGTTACACATCAAATGTGAGTTATTTAGATTGGCATTCAAAGCAATTTGGACAATCGCGAGAAACAAGTAGAGAACAATTTTATTAGTTAAAATCAAGAAGACATATAGGTGATAATAAATCAAAAGAATGGAAAGTTCATGATACATCTGTGGACGATGCTCAATAACTTTTTTTTGGTAATTTATGATGCTCAATTACATGGATTTTAGATAATAGCAATCTGAATTTACTTCTGTTTTATAAGACAGGATTAAAAAAAATGGCGTCATTCACATTCTTTAGTTCAATATGGTTTTTACATGGCCATTTAATTGCCAATGCTTAAACCCTTTTGGATGGGTCAATTGTCCAGTATCCCGTTAAATGGAGCCAATTCCACCTTTGTTAAAGCAAGTGATGCCAATTCGCCTTCATAATCATGAATGGGGCCAACTATATTGCTAGGCATCAGCATATGCATCATTTTGTTTCACTTTTGGCAGTACCTGTAGGCCATCATAGGTTATTCTGTTTATGTTCTTTTTAAAAAGAATTTTGTCAGGAAGATGGAAGCAATCTATTATGCCCTAAGAAATAAGGGCCAAATTTTTAACATGATCATTAGATGAGTTGTGCTCCCAAATTAAAATGGACGCATGCATGTCCAATCAAGAAGGTTTCAATAAGCAAAAGATAAGGACGAGAGTAACATTTAAAATTTCAAGTGGAACATTAGAACTTCTTAGGAAAGTATCAATGAAAAGAATGCTAGCAATAAGGTGGAAAATTTAGGGAATAACTATAAAATTACAAATTTATGGGTAAACATAAGAGATCAACTCTAAAATTACAAAGAGTCCATTGCAACATCTTGGGAAAAGCAGCACTTAAAAAGAGTGGTTGCAGCAAGATGGAAAATTTAGGGCTGAAACAATTAAAAGGAGAAGAAACCATAGATGTCTACTTAAATTCAATTAGCATATGTGGAGCTTTCATCTGTTTGTTACTTGTGCAGTCTATACTTTTTGTGCCAAACTTTTTATTTCTTCAGTTTTACTTGTGATTTACTCCCCCCCTCTCTCTCTTCTCTCCTTGTTGCCATAGCAAGCAGGCCATACATCTATATGGTTGCAAAAAGGACATCAATGCTTAGGATTTACAACTCATGTTACAAGTTGACAACTTCTTGTTGATCCATCCCATGTTCAGATTTTCCATCTCATGCTATAAGTGCAGCATTAAATCTAGATAATTGTTTCCTCACAAACTCCTGTGTCATTCTCAAATAAGTTACTACATGCACAAGCATCAAATGGGCTAAACTAGTCAAATTACACGTGGACAGACTTGAGTGGTTGAAACAAGTCTAATTTTCAATCAACTTTAAAAGACTAAATGCAGCTATTAAATCTCTAGTGACAGTAGGATGTGCCTTTTCAAGTGTTAAGAATCACTTTTTCAATAGTCAAAAGTAAAAAAAAAAAAAAAAAAAAAACAAATTAACACAGAGAACAAGTTTTGAACTAGTGCCAACTTACCACACAATATTTACTAGATCATGCTACAATCATCTAATTACAATAGTATGTGAAAGTTGATGCAATATGGTAAAACGATTTTATGCAACTCAATTGATTTCTTATGAAGCTAAAATGGCAACGAAATTTCTGCAAGGCCTTGCCGATGAAGTTAGAAAGCAATTGACACCATTGACGTTGAGATCATGTTGTTGACGTACTGTATTCCCGTTGCTGAGGCAGGTTGAAAATTTGAAGATGGATGAAAAGAGGAATTTTTCCAAAGGAGGATTTGTCTGGGGTTACAAAGACAAAATACAAAAGCAAGATAATTTTTATGGAATATGGCTGTAGGAGCTAGTGAATTGAATCATAAAGTGCAAACATTGCCAATCAACCTAAAATGAGATGCTGCAGTAATGCCTGAATCAGCATTTTGTTTATTGTGGTAATAATCATGGATGATGACCTTCCTAAAAGAAGATGGGAGCTTGTTTTAGTTGAGACTAGGTGGACATTTGGTGACAAATTGCTCCTTTTCTCAGAAATCATCAAAACAACAAAATCCTAGTGTGCAAGGGAGGGGGTTTGCTATCACAAGAGAAGATGCCAAAGCTTTAAAATTAAGTATTGATGGTGCTCTTCTAAATTTTCAAACTGAAGCCCATATGCTTATTAATCCTGATTTTACACATTCTTTTCTCTTTAAATTGTACTCAATATTTTAAAGCAAGAAGTAAGTCTCTAAATTGGGTTAAATGTGGCCACTCTAAGTGGTGATTCATTGTTAGCTAATTGATTCTATCCATCATACCTTGGAAACTGCAAATTAGGGGCTTATTGTAAATCTTCGCCTCTTGCAAAAACTAGATTTTGACATCAGCCTAGGGATGGATTAGCTCTTTGCTTATCATTCTAGTGTTGATTGTCTCCAGAAAATAATTATCTTTTCCATTCCAAATCAGTCACCATTTTTGTTTATGGGCAATTGTGGAGTTGTCCATCTCCTTTGGTATCCAACATTCGAGCTTATTATCTTTTCCAAAATAGGTGTCAAGGCTTTCTTTTGTATGTTAATGATGGTACTAATAAAGAGATGAAAATGGAAAATATTCCTATTGTTCAAGAGTTTCAAGAAGTTTTTTAAGAAGAATTGTTTGGGTTGCTTCCAATTAGAGAAATGGAGTTTGTAGCTGAACTATTGCTTTGTGTCAAAATTTGATCGGCCTTGAATAATTTTCTAGTAATTTTATCCACATTCTTGATTTCTTTTATGAATTATGGTAAATTTAAACGGAATTTTAGGGTTGCAGAAAAATTAAATACTTTATTGTGGAAGTTGGGGTAATTTGACATATACTTCTTGAGATCTCATAAATACCTAATATATCCTCTATAGGAGGAATGTGAACATTGTGTTCATGCTTTCCGTGACCCTTGGGGTGTTGTAGTGAGTTGAGACACTACATATCACTTCTGGAGATCTTATAAATGTCTAATATATCCTCTAAAGGCTGAATGTGAATATCGTGTTCAAGCTTTGCACCACCCCTGGGGTGTCGTAGTGAGTTGAGATACTACATATCACCTAAGTGAGCTAGCATGTGATGGGTGATAGACTTTCAGGATATCACCAGGACAACCGAGAGTTTCCATGAGACTGGATGTTGAGTATACACTATTTAGTAAGGTATGAAGAACTCGGTAGAGCTGATATTGTTTGCGATTGTGCTTTAGAATTTTAGTGGCATTCGTAGTGTGTTTTTGTATTCACAATTGGGTGAATGACTCTCTCAGGGTGAGAGACAAGCTGGGAGTCTCGAGATAAGTAAATGCTTGTGATGCTTGAAGCATGAAAGGAGGTGACACCATGCTCATGGTGTGTTCTTGTATTCACACTTGGGTGAATGACTTTCTCATGGCAAGAGACAAGTTGGGAGTCTCGAGATGAGTAAACGCTTGTGCTGCTTGAAGCACGAAAGGAGGCAACACCGTTCTTCTTGAAATAAATATTATGGTTGCCGAGTATGTTGCTTGTCGAAGCCCCAGTGTTGACTCATTCGAGTATGCTCAAGTGACTAAGATGCATTACGAAATGTGTTACCTTCACGATTGTTGGGACCCCTACTGTACATGATTTAGTGTGGGGAATGTCAAGGATTGTGTTATGAACAAGAGTGGCCTACACAGTTCCTGTTGATGGACATGAGCCTGAGTACCCTATGGGATGAGGTGCTTTTAATGATCCTACCTGAGTAAGTGATATGTGAGACATGAGAATCAATCGATGGGATGAACGTCAATTTGATGGTGAGTTGGATGCTAGGAAATAATCGGATGCTGCTGACTACTTGACTAAGAGGTGTGAGAGTCTCGAATTCATTGTGGATGGTGTGGGATTCATTTAGAGTGGTTTGACTTGTAAGTTTCATGTGGCCAAGTATCTGAGATTGGAATACTAAATCCTGGAAACAAGAAACGTTGGTCTTAACATGGAGAAGTCTTGGTGCCACATGGTCAATTTCCGTGGCATAAAAATGTAAACATGATGGCACAACTGCCATTTCTAAGACTCCTCATTGCATGGCCCATTCTGAGCTTAAAGAACTTTGGCGCAACTGCAAAATTTTCTTGACAAAGGCTTCATTAGGCCTACTGTATCACTTTGGGGGTGCTCTAGTATTATTTGTAGTTAGAAGGATGGATTAATGTGACTTCACATTGATTACTAGGAGTTGAATAAGGTCACTCTAAAGAGTAAGAATTCATTGCCCTTAACTACTAATTTATTTGACCATTTATAAGGAGCTCAATTTTTTTTCCCCTCAAAATTCATCCTCATTTTGGATATCTCATCTATTGGAAATCAAGGGGGATGCTATACCGATACTGATATTTTCAACCTTGTTGCCAACCCTACGAGGCTTATCTTTTCTGTCACATTGCTGTGTCTTTAGCATTGTACTATGGGATCAATATCCATAGAAAATTCAGCCTTGATATAATATGCTCCAAGAATGTCACTTTCTCTGGCCAAAATTCATCCTTGTTCAGTTTGGCACATAATGGTTTCTCCTTATGCACTTGTAATACCATACTAGAATGTTGCTCATGCTGCAGCTTCTAAGAGTAGCTTAAAATTTCATAAATAAAAACACAATAAAGCTGTCTAGTGAGGCTTGAACACCCTATTCATTAAATTTATAAAGATTACTGGAGGGTTAGTTAAACCCATTGACATCACCAAAAATTATTATTGTCCAAACCTGTTCTAAAGGCTGTGTTGGGAACATTGTCCTTGATTTTCAGTTGATAATACCGAGAACAAAGATCAATCTTTGAAAGAATTTAAGTTTTTCTCAATTGGTAGAGTAAATCATAAATTTGGGGCAATGGATATGGTTCTTTATAGTGACCATATGCATCTCCCTATAAACCGTACAAAGTTTCATTGAGCCATCCTTCTCCTTCAAATAATACTACATCACACCAAGGCATGGAATGAAAGGTTGTTTGATATTCTGCA
Source organism: Nepenthes alata (assembly GCA_028571085.2). Classification (NCBI taxonomy): domain Eukaryota; kingdom Viridiplantae; phylum Streptophyta; class Magnoliopsida; order Caryophyllales; family Nepenthaceae; genus Nepenthes; species Nepenthes alata. The sequence goes on from JAOVVI020000457.1 coordinate 24,165, forward strand.
TATTGACCAATATATATGTATTAGGTGTTCGATATTGTTCTTTATAGTGACCTTATTTATCTCCTTATAATCCATACAAAGTTTCATTGAACCATTCTTCTTTTTCAAATAATACTGGAGCACACCAAGGCATGGAATGAAAGGTTGTTCAATATGAAAATTATTGACTGATATGAATGTATTGGGCCCCACAATACCAACATCTTATGATACTGTGCCAAAGAAAGCAATATATCGTTGTATCTGTCATATACACCTGATATTTTCTAATATATTAGCTGATTTATTGGCAGAAATTTGCTGATATTTTTTTAAGAGGTTATGATTTGCCAAAAAAATTGGTACGTTTGATTTTGTTACGTGTCTTCCAATATTGTTGATTTTGATACCAATCGTGATTTTTTCATCTATGCTCCAGGCAGATATACCATGCCAAATTAAGCCTTTACTGCACCTTAAGTTCTTGAAGATCAGTTGGGGACATGCAGTAAGGAGCCTTAGAAATAGGAGCTGTGCAAGAGAATAGCTTGATTGCAAACTCCCTCTAATTGGAGACAAGTCTGGTAATTTGTCTGGAAAAAAAAATCTTTAAAATTTCAAACAGCTGGAAGATCTTTAATTTTCATTTCTTAATTAATAATATCATTAAACAAGAAAGATTGGCACCCATTTTGGAGAAGATGATAAGCATGATTGGCAGATACCAAAGGATATGAACATCCTTCTCTAGTGCTTATAAAGTGAAATGGTGAATGTTGTGGAATATAAAAAGGTGACCACTATTTGAAAACAGTTAACGCTGGCATGGTATATAGAGTCAATCAAATTCCTCATCAAAATCTAGTGTATCCAAGAGGATCAGATCTTTCAGACGCACATAATATGTACTTTTCATGAGGCATGATGGTTGAACTAAATTAGCTAATGATGGATCACCAAACAGAATGGCCACATTTAATATTGTTTGGAGGATTAGGTTTTGTTTTCAAGTAGTTAGTAAAATTTTGAGAGACAAAACAATGTGTAGAACCAGGATCACTAAGAATAAATGCTTGAGTTTGGAAACTTTTAGGCCCTATGTATTTAGGAAAGCGGTTTATGTTTTCTATTTTCTAATTGTTTCCTTTTTTTACTTTTTTATTTTCAAAGTTTCTTTGGAAAATGAATTTGTTTGTTTTTGATAAAAATATTAATATTTTAACAAGTTAATATTTATTAATAACTTGCCAATTTTTAATCAATCGACATATGATGACAAGTATTAATTGATAAATTATTTGATAAATTTACTAAATATATTCATTTATAATAAACTAATTAATTGAATTCACTTTGTGATAGTTTGCTTCATAATCACGATAGTTGTAAAAATCTACATATTTCGCATAATAGCAATTCGTTAACTAAATGTGGTTTTTAATTATGGTCTATTATGTAAAACGACATATGTCTATTTTATATATGTAATATGTGTGTTTAATGTTTAGTCATTGATTATTGCTTTGTTAGAAGTATGAGTTCAATTTATTTGAGTTAAACTTAAAAAACTATTGAGTCATAACCCAATTTTAATTATCATTGCAAAATTAATTGCTCTCGTCTAACTTTCTATACATAATTTTTATGGTCTCACCTATTTATTTAATTATCAGTTTGTCAAAAATATATATTAATGACAAATTATTTTTAATAATGATAATCCTTTAAATTATTCTAAAATAGTTAGTTTAATTCTTTATTAATTTAAAATAGAAAATAGACAGATTTGAATATATTTTTTGAATTTCTTGTGTTTTTGAAAAATTTTCAGAAAACAATCTCAGTTTTTCACTTTTGAATAGGCCCTTAAGATTTCATTCTATAATGAATTTGGAAGCTTTGACATCTTGTTTTGTCATAAAAAAGGCCCTTCCTTGGACATTAGGCTTTTTTTGTTGGTTGGTTTATGAAGAAAGGGGCAGTCTTTCTCAAAATATCCCACCTTGCCATACTACCAATAAAAAAAAAAAAGTTCCATCTTGTTATACAAGGTTGTTAGTGTAGACCCATTTTTATTGCCACAATACACACGAAGCTGTTTTGAGGGTTGCCATAACATCTCATTACTACCCTGATTGACATGTTTTTCACTTTAAGATTAAGTTCATTAGCTCCTAAAGCCATTCTATCAATGCCATCATGCTTTTGTCTGTAGTTCTCTATTTACACTTAGATCATTGTAACCCTGAACAAATCTTTTATTGGAAAAATTCATCTTTCCTCCATCTTCATCTTTTCAGCATCCTACTGAACAAGTAAGGAGCATTCCAATACATCATTGTATGATTACTACTTCAATGTTCTCAATTGCTTTTCAATTTTATCATCAAGGTCTTGCTGAAATGTCTTCGCCTTTTTGGCTCTGTCAAAATTGAATCATGGGCAAACCAGGCCAGTTTGGTGAATCTTTCCTTATGTTGAGACAGTTTTACTGTATTATGTCAAGTTCATAAATCCATCTTCCTTTTTCTCTCTTACACATCCTGGAGGATACTTTTCGTTGAAAACCTCAAGGAATTCCTTCCAAGTAATAACTCTTTGGTCTTGACTTATATCCTCTTTTTTATTGCCCACCAGTATTCTGCTTCACCATCAAGTGTAAGTGAAGATAATGGACTTTTCATATCCAATGGCATCTAATATTTTCGACTCTGCTCACCCAACTATCTGTTTTTGTAGGATTGGGTTGCCCCACAAATTCAGGAAGCTTTTGATAAAATACTTTTCAAAAATTCTTTTGCCCCCATTAGTGAACCGTAACATGTCTAGGTTGAGTATTGGGATGCATCTTATTTTGCATAAATATTTTCCATATAATTTAGAACCCTTTAAATGCCTTGAGCCCCAGTAAAAGTTAGTGGTGCTAAGTAGACCATTGCTTGTCACGACAACATTAAGTGATGGGCCACCTGCAAGAAACCAGGTAGGGCTGACACAACACAGTTACATTTCGGGCCATGCTTGCCATGACATGGCTTGAGCAAACACTCGGCCCTACACAACACGAGACATTTCAATCCAATCCAGGCTGTGAACGTGCAATGCCGTGCTGTGTCCAAAAAAGTGTGCCGAAAGGGCCTTGAAAAAAATATTATTTTAAAAAATGTACATATAGGATTATCAATAAAATCCTCTCCTTTTATTAATCTAACTTTGCTATTGCATCATATATAAATTCAAAAAATTACAACTAAATGTATAAGTACTCATGTCTTCATGTTTCATTTACTCTGTTTCTTCTTGACTTAACTTCTTCACTGCTACTAAAATTATTGTATGTTGTAAATAACCTTGTGCATCTAACTAATCTTTAAATATGATGCACATTTTGATGGTTTTTGGTGTCATCCATCTATGTTTTTCATCTACTACTAGACCACCGGTGTTGAAGGTAGACTCAGATGACATCGGGGGCTAAATGGTCTCATTCCATTAAAGAGAGCACAGGGAATGTATGCTTATTAACCTTCTATCACTCCAAGATCTGAAACTTAGGATTGATTGTACTTGGCAATGTGGCTAGATTGCAAGTTTTGCAATAGTTTTGCCAATGTAGAACTTTTGGTGACTGGCTTTGATCTATGTCGACTTTATATAGGAAAAACCTATCTCGTTTAATGGGACGATGACGCTTGCTACTGACGTTGGCAACTCATATGGATGGTTGTTCGGTTGTTGATTAGGGTGTATACAAGTTATACATAGTATGCAGTTGGTTACTATACTGTTGCTTCACTTCTTTAGTAATCCTTCATCCCTAGCTTGCCAAAAAATTCCTCAAGGTATATAGACATCTCACTCTCCTTTGCATATGAGTCCATAATGGTAACAAGGCATGATACCATTGTAGGAATTCTCCATTATTACAAAATGTTTCCTATAAATTATATTTAGAGAATATTAGCAGATATTATAAATTTGATATATTTGTTTATTTTTTCAAATATATTTTATTAAAATTCAATATATCCCTCTATTATTGATATAATCCTCTGGAAATCGTAATCTTGTCAATATAAGGCAAAGTTGTCAGTTAATTACAACATTTAATTTCACAGAAAATCTGATGTGTAAGGCGATCCTACAAATTTGTTATTAGCAAAATAAAAAATATTATAATTGTTTTATTATTTCTACCATTTTTCAATCTGTTCCCCTAATAATTTGTTTTTTGTGGAATATGGTTTAAACATTACGAAAAGGATATGTTGTGTCTAGCATATGGTATGGGAGTTCTATCTGGTTTGGCAATTGATTTTTATCCTTTTGTAGTTGAGATTGTTACGCCTCCATAAAGTGTTAAAGTACTATTTCTGAAAAAAATATTCTAATAAATAGAATAACATTTTTTAATTTCTCTATATATTGAGAATTAAACTACAAAATGTCCTTGTCATACAAGTTGATAATATGACACACATTTTGTATAAAATTATTCTATATTGATTAACTTACAGGAAATTTGATTTAAACAAAGACACAACAACATTATTATTCGAATTGTTATCCAAAGTAAAAGAAAAAGTCATATAAACATTTACATATTGATTTATAACAATATATATTTCTTGAAAGATTGCGGAAGTTGTGCATGGATGCTAAAAATCTTTAAGACCAATGTGTAATTCTCATTTTTCGGAAATCCAACATGTGGTCACACAAATATATAAGAGATTATTATGTGATGAGCAAACATCACTATTTAAAGAAAAAATTTAATTTACCTTTGTCTAATTTAGAAATTAATTCTTGTTTAAACTATAAATAAAGACAAGTAGCATCACCATTAAAGTGTGTTAGGATATGATGCGTCCATGGATTTGGGTTGTAGTATGGATTAGGAAACCACCTGATCTTTCGCGTCGGGTCAAACTGAGGTGGGTCCGATTTTCACTTTTGATTAAAGGACAAGAGATTAAAGGATTGGTGGGACTTACTCCCCGGTTTATCCATCGATATTCAAGTTAGTAATCTTTATCAGAGAATAGAAATATGAAAGGATGTGGGATGCACGTATGTGGGGGAAGTTGAGTGGTGTTGGAGGGCCTGGCTCCGATGATGTGCTCTATGGGGAGCGTCTTGTATAGAGGTAGAGGGCTATGCTCCGACGGTGCGCTCGACGCGGAGCGGTTTTGACTGAGAATTCGCTTTGAGAGAGGAAGAGAGTGGAATGAGAGGGAGAGCTCTTTGATAGGATTGTTTGCTTCTAGGGTTGCCTCCTGGCTTCTTCCTTCTCCAGTGGTGGAGAAGGGATATTTGTAGGCGATGCCCCGGCATGGCTTTAGCGATAAAGCTGGATAGCTATCTCGCCAAGATTTGCAGGCTGTTGCTTGTTGACGGAATCCTCTGGTGCCAGCGTTGTTTTGTGATGGCAGTGTGACTATGGGTGGTCCTTGCAGACATTTGTCAGATTGTTTCGGCAGGTGATTTGTCGAACCACCCTGGCGATGGTAGCGGCCGGTAGTGGCAATGTTCTTTTTGCTGCGGGTAGGCGAGTGTGGCTGTCCCCTTTGAGCGTTGACTTCGACCACTAATGGCAGGCGCCTGCCGTGTCGGCGCTCTCAGCGCTGGCCAGGTTGTCGCTGCTGAGCTGGAGGGTTCCTACACCCTGATTGGTCGAGCCACTGGGGACTTCCTGCTAGGCCTGGCCGGTATCTATCTCCACTAGCCTATTATATGCCGGTTGTGGCTGGGCATACTGCATGGACTTCTAGGTTTTGCTCTTCACAGGGTCTCGTTGGCAGATGGGCTTGACTTTGAATCGGCCTATGGCATAGTAGGACCCACCACTTGCCCCCCAGGTCGGGTGATTGGGCCTCGCTAGTTCCCGGTATGTTGGATGATGGGACATCTCAAGCTGGGCCTACTCACACATTCCTTCCTGAGACGTTTCGGCGCCTATTACCAAGGTCCGTGCTTCTTTTCTAGGTGCCTTGCAACTTTTCGTATAGGGATGCAGGGATTTGGTGCTCTATTTGGAAAGATCTTGGCACTACTTCGTGGCTTGGCTTTGATTCTCTATAGATTCCCAGCGGATGATGCTAGCATGTGTGATTCCTTATTAATGGCTTGCCGATCTTCCTCTTCGGCTACAAATGAAGGGACTTCTCGCGCTTTGCTTCATGGTTCATCTTCACATCAGCCGAGTGGTGTGAGAGTTCAGAGCTGACATGAGTCCTTTGTTGCCTCCCGCTGGGATCAGATGGGGTTTTGTGAGATTTGAAGAAGCGCCTCAAGCCTGTCGTGATGCTCCTCCCCCGACTTCTTTGATGTCGTAATGAGGGTGGTTCGGTCATAGGGCTATCATTATCTTCCTCCTGCTAACGTCTGGCTGTCCTTTTGTCAAGGAGATTCGAAGGGCAAGCGTTCCCCTCAATGTGCTCTTGGATCTGGGAAAGTGGCCATGACTTCAGTTCCTCTTGCTGGGTTCGCTTTCGGAGCTTGCTAGTGGGGGTACACCTAGAGTCCGCTTGAGAATAGGCTGTGTTCACTGCGTTGGGACTGATTTGGTTCCAACGGCCACGACCAGTCTCGATGGAAGATGCTCGGGTGTGAGGCCTCCCGTGCAAGGGTGGCGGTGTTTGACGCCTCATTCTTGCTGGGGATGGCTTTCCATTCATCTCTTGGCACGCCCAGTCTCTAGTCGGGACACTCCCAGGAAGATACTCTGTGGGTACACGGCTGCGGGGTCTTCCTGTTGCAGCTGTCTTCCTTGAGCCTATCTTTCCAAAACCAATTTCCGGGCAAACGCCGTCTGGTCGTCGTTCCATGTATTTTTCCCTTTCTTGATACCTCATACATTTGTTGATGTAAGCTTTGTATTTTGTAAAAGAAATTAATAAATAAAACTACAGGGCATTTTTCTGTCTTCATCGCATAGCTCTGACACTCTTGTGTACTTTAACTGATTTGAATCTTTTGATGTTGCTTTCGACTGCTCGGTCTCTTTCAGTTTGATGATGCGGCCTTGCCGGCAACTCGGTCTTTTGGTGGTTTGACTTGTGGCAGCTTGTCCTGACGCTCAATCGAGATGCGACATCGTATCAACCTCGAGTATGCCAAGGCCATGCGCCATTGGCCTGTGATCTGGGGAAGTGACGCCCTGGGGCATTGATAGCTGAGCGTCATCGTTGTTGTATTAATTGAGGCGTCAAAGAGCATTGATTGCGATGAGACGCATCATGTCATATGCCATAATTTGCTAGCAAAAAGATGCATTGCTTCGTTGCCTTCAAGCAATATCATTGCTGGCGGGGGTGTTTGCTATTTAAACGCTAGCCACCTACCGTTTCCTTATTGCTCGGCTTCCATGGGGACTTCTATCTTCACTTCGCCGTTCTCCAACTTTGTTTTTTGGATGGCAGGCGGAGACTTTATTGATATTCTAACTCCACATGCCATGGGGCGAGCAGTGTCGTCCTCTTTCTTTAGACCTTGGTCCATAGGGGGAATCGACTTTGAGCATTCGTTGGAGAAGGTTGGAGAAGAGGGCCCGTTGAATGGGGAAGCTGCTGAGGAAGGGTATTGCTCGGGTGCCGTAACCGTTGAACCCCCTAG
>JAOVVI020000458.1:8115-31760 GCA_028571085.2 Nepenthes alata
TATCGTGTTCCGTTTGGTTATGCAAGCCAATGGCATGGTCTCAACTTATTTCGTGAAGTAGTCAATTCCGACGATTAAGAACTTCATTTGTCCGGATGCTATCGGTAGTTGCCCAAGTATGTCTAGCCCCAATTGCAGGAAGGGCCAAGGTGATTGTAGAGCTCTGAATTTCACGTGTAGCTGGTGGGAAAGGTTGTCGTGGACTTGACAATTATCGCATTTTTGTACGAAATCTATGGCGTCATACTTTAAGGTTGACCAGTAGTATCATTACCTTATCAGCTTGAACGTAAGGTTCTTACCCCCAATATGGGATCCAAAAATGTTGAGGTGTACCTCCCTGAGGGCGTAATCAACTCTTTTGGGGTTAGGTACCTCAGGTAAGGAACAAAGAATCCTCGGCGATACAGTCAGCCGTCCATTGTAGTTTACCACCCTATCGTCTTCTTCACTTTCTTGGCCTTTTCTCTGCCTTAGGTAGTGTCCCATTAGACAAGTACCTTAGGTAGGGGGTCATCCAGTTGTTGGCCTTGAATATCTGTATCACTTCTGTCTCGGAGTCTTTCACACTAGGTTTGTTGAGGACCTCACTTATTCCTTGGGTATATTGTTCTCAGTCTCTCGAGGCTGCTGCTTTTGTAAGCTAGTCATCCCTCGCGTTCTCTTCGCGCGGGATATGGACCATTTCTACCCTCTCAAAGTCTGACATGAGCTCTCGTACCTTTGAGAGGTATTTAGATAATTGTGGGTTCTTGGCTTCGAAGTTTTTGCAGATTTAATTGACGACCAGCTCAGAGTCGCTGTGGGCAATCAGGTCCTTAGCAGAGCACTCCTTTGCCAACCGCAATCCTGCAAGTAGGGTCTCGTAGCACTCCTTTGCCAACCGCAATCCTGCAAGTAGGGTCTCATACTCTGCGATGTTATTGGTCGTTGGGAATCCGAGGACCATCGAATACTTTAGCTCTAATCCTTCAGGTGTTCTCAGCACAGCACCAGCTCCGCAACCATCCTTCATTGATGAACCATCAACATGCAGAGTCCAGGTTATTGGGTTGTGTAATTCCTCGGCATCACAAGTGTCCGAGAAGTCTTGAGTTATTTTTGTGGTTTCGAGAATAAAGTCCGCTAGGGTTGACCTTTTAAGGCAGGTCTCGGACGGAACTCAATGTCGAACTCATTTAACTCAATGGCCTATTTGATCAACCATCCCAACGTTTTTGGTTTTTGCAGAATTGCTCTCAAGGGCTGGTCGATTAGGAAGACTATCTTGTCTGCCTGGAAGTATGATTTCAATTTTCGAACGAAATACACAAGCGGAATACACAGGTTACTGCCTGCCATTCTACTGACTAACTAAGGTTGAGGTCAAGGCTTTGTCTGAAAAATGAAAAGTATAGATACAAGTCCTCGCCTGTTTGGAAAGAAGTCAACAGAGGTGAGTTTGATAGGTACCCTTTAAGTCCTCGGAAGGCTTTTTCACAGTTGGCCATCCATTGGAGGCCGTTATCTTTTATCTCTCTCAGGGCCTTGAAGAACGACAAGTACTTCTTGGCCAACTTGGACAAGAAGCGTGACAGCGCTGCTAACCTTTCAGTGAGTTTCTGAACTTCTTTCATGGTCCGAGGGGACTTCATGTCGATGATGGCATTGATTTTTTTTGGATTTGCTTCAATCCCTCGGCACGAAACAATGTAGCCCAAGAATTTTCTAGACATCACTCCAAACATACACTTGGCTAGATTGAATTTCATCTAGTACGTTCTTAAGACATTGAAGGTCTTGCCCAAATCTTGGATGTGGTGGTCGGTTATTTTACTTTTGAAGAACATGTCGTACACATAGACCCCCACATTCCTTCCAATCTCGGTCTCGAACATTTTATTTACAAGTCTTTGGTAAGTAGCACTAGTATTCTTGAGGCCAAATGGTATAATTTTATAACAGTATATCCCTTGGTCCGTTATGAATGACATGTGTTCCTCATCTTTGGGACTCATCTTTATTTAATTGTAACTCGAGTATGCATCCATGAAACTTAGAGGCTCGTGGTCGGACATCGAGTCTACAAGTGAATCAATCATCGGGAGTGAGAAGCTGTTATTTGGGCATGCTTTATTGACATTCTTGAAGTCCACGCATATCCTCCACTTTTCGTTATTCTTTTTGACCATCAAAACGTTGGACAGTTGGTTTGGATAGTTCATCTCCCTTATGAATTTCGTATCCAAAAGCTTATTTACCTTCTCCTGAATTGCCACCAGCTTTTTCACCGAATAGTTCCTCCTTTTTTGCCTAACAGGTTTATGATTGGAATTTAGGCCCAATTTATGGACTATTACTCCAATCAATATTCCTGGCATGCCACCCGGAGTCCAAGCAATGAAGTCCAAATTCTTTCGCAGGAATTTAATAAGCTGGTCTCGGAAGGCTTGAAGTAGGGAACTTCCTATCTAGACGACCTTTTTTGGATCTCTAGGATCCAGAAGGACTCAGTCGATGGCTTCTCCAGACTCAACTTGTTGCAATGCCATCTCATCATGAAAGTTCAAGTCTCCTGTGGGCTGAGGAAGAGGAGTATGGGTGATCTAAGACATATAGCACGTTCGTCCGGCAGCCTGATCCGCGAGGACCTCCCCAATCCTGTATGGTGTTGAAAATTTCATCTTTAAATGTAGGATCAAGGTCACAACCCCAAAGATGGCCAAGCAAGAGCGTTTGAGGATCACATTATAGACCGAGGGCAGGTCTACTATCAAGAAGGAAATGGTCTTTGACGATGTCCTAGGATGGATCCCTAATGTGATTTCAAGCTGTATGACTCCCTGTACTGGTACTAGCTCGTTGTCCAGCCCATAGAGGGGTTCTTCAATTGCGGTCATTTGGCTTCTTCTGTGCCCTAATTTAAAGAAAGTATCAAGATATAGAATATTACACGAGCTTCCATTATCAGTAAATACTCGTTTCATCTGATAATCTAAGTTACCGTCAGAAACGAGTGCTGTTACTACCAAGCGATCAAAATGGGAGATGTTACATGCGTCATATCTTCATTACAAAAACTAATGACTTCATTAATAGATTCTACCCTAGGTTTCTTATTCTTCACAGTCGGATCCTCCCGAGCTCCACCTCTGACAGGGCGGGTGGAAATCATGTTGACCACCCCCTCGGCCACTCTGCCTCTTCACTGGTCAACCTCTCTTACTTCTTCTGTTCTGAACAATTATTTGGACCTTTACAGAAAGCGGTTGAGGTGACCTCTTTTGATCAACTCCTCAATTTTCTTCTATAATGTCCTGTGATCCTCGGTACCATAGCCTCCACAACGGTGGTAGTGATAATATTTATACTAGTCACCAACTTCTGGATTCTTCAGCGCCTTGGGCCATTATAAAAACTTGTCATCCCGAATTTACATCAGGATGTTGGTACGCAAGTTGTTCAAGGGAGTAAGGTTGATGGGCCTGTACTCCCTGTGGATGTTTTGCTCGGATTTCTGGTGCTTCCTGCGCGCCCAGGATCCTTATCAGTATTCGTGCCTTCTTTTTCCATCCATTGTCCTTGGGGGGAGGCTCTTCACCTGAACGGGCCTCTTTGCATCGTTCGTTTTTTTGATAGTGATGTAAACTCTTGTTATACTCTCGGCTTCCCTGAACGTTTGCGGACCCTTGTGCACGAGGTGCTTCAAGAAGCTATCTCCCTCCAGTGCAAACAAGAAAGCGGTTAACTTGACCCCATCAGTCAGTTTCGAAATCTACCTGGCCTCGAATATGAAGCGGGACAAATAGCTCTTCAAGTTCTTCCTGGCCCCTTACTTCATGCGAATAAGGTGTCATGATTACTTCTCGATCCTCTGGTTGGAAGCGAATTGGGAGAGGAAGGCTTCTGCCAACTTGTTGAATGAGTGGATGGAGTCTGCAGGCATCCCATAGAACCAGATCCTCGCATCTCCCTTAAGAATGAAGAGGAAGCACTGGCATTCGTCGTCTCATCCAAGCCTTGAAAGCTTAAATGCTCACGGAAGTGATCCAAGTGGTCCATTGGATTTTACACTTCCATCGTAAGTGTCGATATTTGGCATTTTAAACTTTGGGGAAAGCGGCCTCGTCCTAATCTCCGTTGTGAACGGAGATCTGCGGAGGTCAGTAGCTCCTCCCTCAATGTCACCAAAGACTCGGCGAAATACCTTCTCGAGCTTTTCCTTTACCTAAGGCGATGCCGTCATCTTTTTCTTGTTAAGGTTAGACCTCAACTCGTAGGGATCTTGCACAACTTGCTATCTCAGACGGCTCCTAGTCCTCGGAGGGACTTCTTTTAGAGGAGCCGCGTCCTAAACGGCGCGCTCCTGATTCTCGCGGACACAGCAAAAGTTTCACCTTTTTGAGCTTTCCTCCCGTATACAAGGGCCTAAGTGCCCTTGAAGACGCAATGGGGCCCTACTACTCGAGGCGACCTGCGTCTGAGGGGCCTTGTGCTGAGCAACTTGTTTGTTGGGGTGTTTCTTTCCTTTTTCCCTATTTTGGGACGTTACGGTTTGAGAGGCCGTGGATGGCGCCTTCTTCATCTGTGCATCCATCTTTGTACAAAGGTTCTGTACGGTTTTGGACATGTTATCCATTCTCAGTGCCAACACCCGCACATAAGGATCAGGATGATCCTCTACTCTAACTCAGGGTGCAGGGTCGTTGTCGCCTAAGCATGCTTCTTGGACAGGAGAACTGGTCTGTCCTTGGGTGTTCACTATTTTTTGAGTTTCTTGGAGAATATGCTAAGCTGACTTTTCGTTGCGTTTTTCACAGACGGCGCCAAATGTTGCGTCCTCGGATCCTTACTCTGATAGGGACAAGAATCCGATAATAATACCAAATAGTGCTTGTGCGAAGAGGAAGTAGAGAGAGTACAGGGACTAATACATAGAGAGTTTTTATATTGAAAACCTTCTCTTAAATGAGAAAAAAAATCACGGGACTTTAGTCCGAGAACTGCTTTCACTATCTTGTATTTAGTTACAAAGAGGTTACATAATACACTCAAATACAAGAGATTGAAGACTAAGTGTATGAAAATTCTTAGGAGTTACTCTTACATTACAGACCCTGTCTTTCTCTTTCTTCTCTTTCTCTATTATGGTTAGCAAGAGTAAATGTTGTATCCTTTGTTTGGTAACAATTAATGTATTTATAGCAGTTGAGCTTCCCATTAAGATGATTCCACGTGGGGTTGACGTGTGCATGGGATCCTGCTATCAATTCTGCAAATCCCTTTTACTGTGTCAGAAAAGTTGTGTGCATGCCTACCTGGTGTGATGTTTCCTCTACAGGATCGTGTGTTCTACTGGTCATCATTCCTTTTACAATCTGACAGGATCAATCATCAAATCTCTGGCACACCGACTTTGTAGGCGGGGCGGCATTTGAGGCCCATCTCGAGTCCACGAGCCTAAGTGGACTTTGAATCCATTGTGTTATGTGGGCCGGCTCTAGCGCCTGGACCTCTTGAGCCTACTGGGTCTCTGTGGTATCAAGGCCCAAGTCTAGGTAAATAGATCTTAAAGTGAGCCTTGGGTATCAATACCCATCAAGTTTAACTTGTTGCCAATTATTACTATCATCGATGTGTACTCATTTAGGTGTTCGCCTTTATATAGTTATGATATGTCAACTATGATTCTTGCTTAATACAATGTTTTGATAGATAGTTGTGTACTTGTATCATATAATAAATGCAAGCATGTCACGAGCTGATAAGAATGCCAAAAGAAGATGGGAGCTTTATGAAGTTGTTACTCTTGTTGTTAGCATAGTGGAGTTGTATAATACCGGTACACACAATATTGACAATAGATTTAAATTGGAATATTTGCATGAACTGGAGAGGATTTTAAGACAAATTGTAAAATTTCAGTTTGAAGGCGCCTCCACACATTGAATCTAGAATAAAAATATTTAAAAGGAATTGGAGTATCGTTTATAATATAGTAAAGGATACAAACACTTTCAAATTTAGATAGGATGATGCACGAAAAATAGTTATTGTAGAACAGCACGTATAAAATGCCTATATATCGGTAAGTTTTATACTTTATCTAATATTTTTAGTGTTTATACTTTGGCTGCAATACAATTTAACACCTATTTTTTATATATAGGATCACAAGGGAGTTCCTATTTGATGAAAGAAATTGTTTCTATATTTTAAAGATTTGTCAATGATTTATACCAAATATTGTGCAACAGAAGTAGATGTACAAGCTGTCGAGGGTATCATTGCAGAGCTTTGGCACAATGAACTAGAGAACCAGCAATTCACCGTGAATAATATTGTAGAAATGGAGAATGAAGATTTACATGGCAGTGATAAATTACCTATTTAAAGTGAACCATATGTTACAACTCCAGTTACACAAAAGATATCTAAGGGAATGAAACATAAGGCTCGTGTAAATGTGAAGACGTTATCTGAATGAATTTTTTAAGCAGATGAAATATGAACAAGATCAGTGACATATTGACTAAGAGCTTAGGAATTGACTTGATAATTCAACAAACGACAGAATAATTATATGTATTATTATCTGATATTCATGAACTATCTGCAAGTAAAAGGAACGCAATTCATACAAAATGTATACTTGATCCAAGACTTTTAATGGGTTTGTTCAATCTTTTACTTGAACAACAATTAGATTGGATCAAACAATATCTATAGTAAAACATATATATAATTGTAGAAAATATTTTTTGGAAAATCTTTTACTTGTTATTTGGGTTTATTCGTTTAGAATATTGAGAGGTTCATATAAATGCAGGTTGATAAAATCACCTCAAGTTGATAAATCGGCATTAGTCGATTGTAATGAAATAGCATTATTAATAATAAAGTAATATTACATAAATAATTTATAATTTATAATTTTAGCTAGTTAAATTATCCCAAACCCAGTTGTCAATTTTCTTCCATATGATGTAGTGGCTCTTGATAGAGAACGGTTTATGATAAGATTGTGAAATAATGGTTGAACATCTTTTTTTTTTTTTTTGAATAAGGACGAAAAAGTTACTTATATAAATTTTTATTATATTCCTCATATTATTACTATTTACCAAATATTAGAATACTGATTCTTAATTTTTTATAATTATTTTAAATGAGTAACCAAATATGAGAGTAAAAATTTTTAACGCTATTTTTACTTATTTTATTCACTAAAAATAATTATTTTATTTCTATTTTATTCTATTTCAATAACCAAATATACTATTAGGTTTTAAAATCTCGTGTGAGGGATAGTTAGAATCCTCCGGTAAAGAAGTGTGAAAACGTAACTAATTTTTGTTGATTAAAATCAAGAGTGAGAATATTAATATTAATATTAATATTGACATTAGTTATGACTATATTTTTTAAAAAAATATAAAATAGCAGATAAATATTGACCAAATATCAAATTTATCGGCTGATTTTTTTTTAAATATTTGATGATATATCACAATATTATCGTTATAAAAATATATTATAATTTTATTATAATATTAAAAAATATCATCATTAAATACCAATAAATTTTTATTCATGGCCAGCATTTACAAGTGGGTGGATAAATTATGTTTAGCAATCACAGGCATAAAATCCAAAACATTTGGGAATCAAAGGGTTTAGCTTGACTATTAAATTAAGGTAATGCATTTACATAATACAATTGAAAACTATTAAAATATAAGCCCAATTTACAAATATTTTATATCACAGAATTTAATGATGATAAAATATTGCATTGTATCTCAAAAGAATAGTGAGCTAAATAATCAGCTTCCCTATTTATTCGAATGGTAAGCTTTTCTTCCATGCATATTTGTATTCTCATCAGATACTATCTATTTGGGATCTCAAGCCCAATTGATTTGAATAAATTTTTTACATAAAAATTATGGTTATCTTGCATGCCACCTTTTTGTAATGTTAATTACAAAAGTTGAGAGAAGCTCATTTTTGTAAACTTTAGACAAAGAATTATTAATGTTATTGATGCCAATAATAACAATTTTATCAGAACCAAACAAGGTTTGGCTGGTAGAAGGCTAATAATAATAATAAAAACACTCCAACAACCTAAATAGAGTAAAATCATATTCACATTCATATGAACGAATAAGGTCGGATTTTTTAATAAGAAGCCGAAAAAATTGGTACCCACCCGTGTGCCAAAATGAGCTACCCACTTGCCCATTTTCTCCGATTCGAGCTTGTCCATGGATTACATGGTCTGTGAGCTTCTTGGCGCGGATGAGAGACCTGTCAAAAATCACCATTTGCTTATTTCACTTCTGATTCTTTGACACAAAATTCAGAGTACAGAAAGTTTCAGGCCTTGTTCAAAAGAAAATCAACACACTTGATCTAAATTCAAAATCGTGTAGAGCAAGCATGGCATTACCTCTTATGTATTTCATGAAACTGGTCGAGTAAATACTTCCAAATACCACAGTAAAGAATACAAGAATAATGTAGGATTTAACAAGCCCCAAGAAAAGGAAAGATTCAAAAGAATCACTAAGATCCAAACAGGGCCTAAAGTAACTGCAAGCAATGCCTGTGAAACCCAATTTCTAGCCATCATTTCTCAGATACTTTCACTGCTGTTTCTTTCACTGCCTTCATTTCTGGGTCTATGCAAAAGCTCTCTTCATCTGAGCTTGAAGGCTCTTTTCCCTCTCGAGAACCGCTTTCTCCAAGACTTCTAGAAGTCCGACCACTCGACAAGTTTTCCCGATCAAACTCCTCATTGGCTCTCACCCAATCTTCTTGAAGCTGCTGCACGTATTCCAAGTGCCATAAAACTTCTCCCATAGTAGGCCTGCTCTTCCCCTCATCAGCAAGGCATTTTTCTGCAATATTTCCAAACATTTGTAATGAATCTGAACAACACTTCCCTTTGAGATGGGTGTCGATGATTGTTTCAAGTGATCTCTGGCTTTGCCATCGTAAGGCCCATTCTGCCAGATTGATCTGGCCTTTCGATAATGTTGGATTTATAACGGCTCGTGCACAAACTACTTCAAACAACACCACCCCAAAAGAGTAAACATCAGATTTCTCAGTTAACTGCTGCCGTCTGAAGTATTCTGGGTCTAGATACCCGAAGCTTCCTTTCACTGCAGTGCTAACGTGTGTGTGGTCAAAAGCAGGACCGGTTTTGGACAACCCAAAATCTGACATCTTTGCTACGAAATTCTCGTCCAAAAGTATGTTCGTCGACTTCACATCTCTGTGAATTATTCCCTTCTCCGTGCCAGTATGAAGGTAATGAAGTCCTCGAGCAGCACCAATGCAGATTTCTAACCTGTTCTCCCAGCTAAGAGGAGGAAGAGTGCTCCCGAAAAGATGACTCCTCAGAGTCCCATTAGCCATGTACTCGTAAACAAGAATCATCTCGTTCTTCTCGTCGCAGAAGCCGATCATGGCAACTAGATGCTTATGTCTGAGCTTTGAGAGCATCTCAATCTCGGTTTCAAACTCTCTCAGGCCTTGCTCGGATTGTGGGTTGGCCCGCTTAATTGCTGTGAGGGTCCCACCTTCAATCTCCCCCTTATAAACCTTCCCAAAACCTCCAACTCCAATCACTAGACTCTCATCAAAATCATTAGTCGCTGCTCGAATCTCTGACAGTGTAAATGCCTTCCCATGTCTGCTGGCACTAATAGAGCACTTTTGAATTTGGTTTTTCCCAGCTGACCATTTCTCATTAGCATTTATATCAAGAACGGCAACTGGAGCACTTTTCTTCAAATCTTTACGTTTCCTTTCACAGAGTTTGAAGACACAATAGATTGCAACAGAAGCAACAGCAAGAATGGAAACAGAAGCCATACTAGCCATAAGAATTATTGAGCTTTTGCTTCGAGAGTCCTTCTGGTTCAAACTCGATTTACCCGATATGGAGGCAAGATTTCCATTGTGACTCAGCTTGAAAATTTCAAGCCCGTTCAGAAGGGCATCTGTTATTGCAGCCCCCGCCTCTGTGTCGGGCCCCAGCTGAATCCAAAGGGTATTAACCCTTGCTGAGACAGGATCAAAAAAGTCCTGATGATGGGGTTTGTTCTTCCCACCTGCTCGAACAACAATGTCAAAATTGTCAACTACTGTCCGATTGTTGATGTAGATTCTAAAAACTCTCTGGTTCGGCTTCTCATATTCAAGCTCACAAAAGTGTAAACGAATCAGATAATTGAAACCGGGATCCACTTCAAATTTCCAAGACATATTGAACCTCCTGTCCAGCACTTCAGTGTTGGACATACTCCTCGCAGTCTCGTACACTAGAAGAGGAGCAAACAAGCTAGCATTTGCAGAAGAGTAATCCATCGCTGATCTGTTTTGCATCGCTGCCCCAGCATTGGCCGTGATCATGTACTTAGAATCCATCTCCCAACTTCTCCAAAGACCCGAATCTTGACCCCCTTTCACAACCGGACCACCCACATTCAGTCTGTACATTGTCTCGATACCACATTTATTTAAGGAAGTGATGGGGGCATTTCCACCCACTTTAGTCACAGAATCAACAAATAGAGTATGCAAAACTGGAACAAGTTCTATGGCATTCACAAACACAAATGAATCTTTAGATGGACTAAATTCAACAACCATAACATTGGAATTAATGGTGAGGAAAAACTCTTTAACAAGCATGGAAGAATTTGAGTTCCTACGTGAGATCTCAATGACTGGATTGAATTGTGAAACCAAGCTATGCCCATCGGCGACAACATCAAAAGAAGATCCATTCACAAGGTAATTCCCAAAGGAGAAGGGATAGAAATGCAGCCTGAGAAAATAGCTACCGTTTGCCTGGGTTCCAATTAATGTGTAATTGGAAGTTTCAGCAAAAATTCTAGCAGTTTTATAAAGAGGGGCATAGATTGAATCACCATCAAATGTGGCAGTGGAAGCAGCAATGCCAGGGGAACTGAGGGTAAAATTGTTATTGCCAGGCGCAGTGTCACCGTTCCACCACCTGCCATCTACCTTCGCACTAGAATTTCTGCCACAGATTATCAGAAAAGACATTGCTTCATCTCCTTCGATTCTCCTAACTACGCAGATTATCACAAGAAAATTGCCCAAAATCTTCATAATTGATTCCTTCCCCATTCACCTGGATTTCTAGCAAAATTTAGATAATTTGAGCAGACAAGAAGTAACGGAAGTTGATGGTTTCAGATAAAGAATTAAACACCAAAAAAGATCAGGTAGATCCTATAAAATCATTCAACGGAAAGATATTTCTGGGCATAAATTCAACAGCCATACATTCAACTTCATGCACAATCAAAAGCTTACCAGAATCCGAAGAGCATAGTATCCCTGATCTTAAAAATGATAACAAAACCCACATGCAAATTGAGAAACACACAGCCGGCCGTTGAGATCTGAAACGGACCACACTGGCAAAACAAATGGAAGAAGATGAAGTCGGTCGACAATGGGGATAAAATTGATTCTGTTACTACTTACAATGATGCTTGAAAGGCCGATTCAACATCAACCGAGAGAAGATTTGGCCACTCCGTAAGAATGGTACACAAGAAGGGATTTTAGAACTTGGGATGGAATTAGAATAGATTGGAATACCTGATTTTGTATTGATTCAAGAGCAACTGAGTGAAGATTTGATGATTATGGGCAAAAGTTGGTCCTCAAAGTAAGATCTTAGAACATGGGTTGGAATTACAGCAGGCTGGAGAACTTGATTTTCTACTGATTCATGAACTTGATTTGAGAGGATAGGAAAACTCGAATTTGTTCTTCTTCAAACGTTCACGGCTGCATCTTTTTATCGCAGAAGGTGCCAAGAATCTGGCTGCACATAAATTGAAAACTCCTGCAACACAAAATTTTATCGATTTGTTGGCAAAAGAAATTAAAATGTCGCTTTAATCGGTGACTAATTTTCTAAACCGTGTGTGAGCGTTGAGGGATGCAGCTGTTCTGTCCTGAGAATTGAGATGACACCAACAGCATTATTCACCTCTTCTGTGAGGGCTTCACATGCCAATGTTGGGGGATGGTTAGGATGGAGATTATTTTATTCAATCCTCCAATAATTTGTTAACATTACCACCGTTTTTATTTTCAGTGCTACGCCATTGGGATTGAAAGTACTTGTCGTCTTCTCTTTCGTACCATAAGACAATGCTTTGATTTTTCTTCATTCAATCCAATGCGTAAAATTAAACAAACATACAGAAAATTAAGTGAATATATATATATATACAAGTATTACGTTATGTTTTTCAACATTTCTGTGTTTTGAGAAACAAAATTATCATTAGATATATAACTTATAAACAAAATATATGTTGCGTCCTCAGGTTCCGACCATATATGGGTGAAGATCCAAACGACCGCTTGGAGACTCTGGATGCACTCGAACAAAACCCGTGCAACACAAAAACAATCTGGTCGTCCTTTCAGACTAATGGGTGTGATTTTGGAGGTAGGAGAGAGGAGGAGAAAGCGATAATACATGAGATTTTACGTGAAAAATCTTTCCGTAAATGAGAAAGAAAAATCACGAGATTTTAATCCGAGAATGAGCTTCACTATGCCGTTAGAAATTACAATGAAATTACAAAGCGTGCCCGAGTATTTTTCTTTCTTTTTTTCTTTCTCTCTATAGTAATTAGGGTAGAGTGAATGCTGGGAATCCGTTCTTAGGTATACAGTTAATATATTTATAGTGGTTGAACCATCTTTTGAGGGTTATCCACATGACGCTGACGTGTGCAGAAAGCTGACCACCAACTGCACCAATCTAGCCTTTCGTGCCAGTGAGGTGGCGTGCACGCTGGATGATCTCTCGTGATATCCCATCTGGAGTGACAGGACATGTGCTGCAGGTCATCATTCTTCTGACAGTCTGATAGGCTCGGCCACCAACTCCCATGGCGTGCCACCTTTGTAGGCATGGTGACGTCAGCTGCCCATCTCGAGTGCATGGGCCCGAGTGGACTTCAAATCCATTAGGCCATTTGTGTTAACCCTAGTCCCTGGACCTCTTGGGCCTACCGGATCTCCGCGGTGTCAGGGCCCAATCACTAAAAAATGGATCCCGCCAATATGCCTTGGATACCGGTACCCATCAGTAGCCTGCCATGCCTGAGCCGACTGGCAGACAAGGCCTGTCATGTCAATTCTGGGCCTAGTTAGCCACTGTGTTGTCCTTCTTGGGATGCGCTATGTTTTGTCTCCTTCTGACATCACGTCTTTTCCAACCAGTTTGATGTCGCGCCTTCCCCATACCATTGCGCAAGCTTTCTAGGTGCCCTGAGGGCTTTTCTTCTCTGTAAATTATAGCTACCGGGAAGCATGCTCAATTAAGTGCGGGTAGGGTGCCAGTTTGTCCATAAATAGAAGGGTTTCTCGACCGGTGTGGTTCATTCCTTAGCCTACTTCGGAGGAACAATGCGAGGGCCTTGGCTCGCTCCACTTCCAATGGGCATCTGCAAAGGAGTTGGGTGCACTAGTTGGAGATTTGAAACTTCCAATGAGAATTGTCCTCATGCCTCTGCCATGGGAGATTCCTCATGCTAGTATTGGTGGCTTGGCCACTCTACCGTCGTCATGTGCCTCCCTCCAAGCTGTGGTAATCTTCAGCACAGTGAAGAATCATGGGGGAGCCGTCACAGGGAACTTTGTCTCTGGAGTGGTACTCCGCCCATGGTTTCCGCTTCATTTGGACGCTGCATGTATTGCATGGAGGGGAGGCAAAGAAAGGATTTCCTGTAGTGGGAGTGCATGTTTTCTGCTTCCCCGCCAGAGCTCCTGCTACGGGTGTTGGTCCTGCTTCGTGGGGCTAGCCCATAGGAGCTGACCAACACCGACGGCCCTTGGGCATGTTGGGTTACCGGCAGTGGAGGCGTGGTGATCTCATGTGGATCTAGCATCCTTTCCATGCCCCAAGCAACCTAGGTCGTCGCCCTGGGGATTATACCCCGGGCTATATCTTCTTTTTCTTTCTTGTACTTTTGCTATTACAAGCTGTATACTTTGTAAATGAAGTTTGATCAATAAAAGAACTAGTCGTTGCCTTTATTCTCTTCATTGGTTGCATGAATCTTTCCTCCCCCCCCTTTTTTTTCTTTTTGTCTTTTCTCCGCGGACATTAACCTAGGCACATTGGTTGGATTGCTTGAGGACCCGTAGAGGTCTGCCACTAGGCCAAAATGTCCAAGGAAATCTGTAGCTCTGGGCACCGCCGTGCACTTTGTGATGGTGTCCTTGAACGTCCTGAAATATCCTCGGACGTTTTTGTTCTTAAAGCTTTCAACGAGTGTACGAGAGCTTCCTTCGAGTCCGAGACATTGATCTGAGCCGCCATTTTTTGGTCATTAAAGCGCATTAAATGCGGGTTGATTTGATTGACGTCGCCTTGGGAAGCCAAGAGTCACTATCTTTGGTAGCATATGGGGGATTGCCACGTGGCCAGGGTAATGATGGCGCGCTCCCTTTGCTTTTCTACTAATTTCAAATATTATGGCTTTCCCTCATTTTTGTTTTCCTTAACGCATCCTAAACTGTCTACTAAATTCACCTCAAGGGTGGGCTTTGCTTTCCTATCCCATCCCACTAGAGCTCTATCTCATTATGAAGGTGCTGAAGGTCCCGTTCGCTAGGTTACAATCTAATGTCGTCAGGTACATTATTTTGCTCTGCATTTTCACCCGTTATCACAATAGAATTCTTGAGGTCGCAATGGTGAAGGTAATGTTTCACTTCACCAACAATCTGGATTGGATTGCCGTCACCCCACATTCGGAATATGCTATTATGAGTGGCGGGAATCCAGATTCCACCAAGAGGTAGAAGGATAAGCTCTTCTTCCTGGGGGTCTCGGAGGTTTGGGATCTTTCTACTGCTTGGGGCAATGTGGATGTATACCCTTCCACCAGGGAGAGGGAGGTTGCCCAGGGGGTTGTGAATTTGGTGTGGGCCAACCTTGGTACTTTCAATGAAAAAAAGCAGAACATTTGGCTATAGTCGGAGAACTTGGAAAGGGCCAGATGGGGGGCTCGTGGTGAGGGTTCTGGACCCCCTACCACCATTTCCATAACGGAGAGGAGAAAAAAGACATTGAGGAAGAAGATAGCACCTTCGAGCATTGAGGAGCCGTACGAGCAGCCAAGGAAGGGTCGCCAAATTGAGGCTTCGAAGAGTCCGATGGCCATTGTTGAGTCCTTCTCGTCTGATGATGATGATGCCGTGATCGCGCCTCTTGTGAGGAGGCGGAGGACTTCGGTTGCGTAGCCAGTCGGGAGGCTAAAGGTCTCAGACCTTTAACTTTTATTGAGTCCTCCGATCAGCCTTCTCAATCTGCTGGCCAGTCCGTAGATCTCCCCGCCATCCAGCCTTCCATTGGTGAGCCACTTTTTGACATTCTCTCAAAGTTTACTGGTTAGGTCTCGGACTGGATTGATGATCCATCCGAGGACATCAACATGGGGTACGCAGTGAGGGAGACTGTGGTGACCCGGGCTGAGGAAGCGGCGATGATGACAATGATGATTCCTACTTCTAGGGTTGCTGAGGCCGAGGAGAGCCGCAGTGTAGAGCCGACCGCTGACGTGCCTGATGAGCTCCCCTGCCTTGCAATCCAAATATACAGTCCGACTATAATTTCGCTCGTGGCCTCTAAAGAGCCTAGGGGTGAGGACGGCGCTGGGACTTCACGTTCAACTGAGGCCCTGGCTTGGTCCGTGGAGCATGCTGTGCCCCTAGTCTTGGATGCTGCTGCTTTTGCGCCCAAGGCCAGGGTTGAGACACCTGCGGCGCAGGATGCTGCGGTTGAGAGGCCCGAGGAGCCCAAGTTTCCGAGAGGAGAGGCACTCCAGGGAGGTCTGTTGTGACCAAGGTATTCACCTATCACTTTCTGACTTCATCTTCTCCTGCCTGTACTTACTTGACTTATTCTGCCTTTACAACGTCAAGACATGGTCGGCGGCCTTGGCTTGATTATCAGCGAGGTCGCCCAAGCCTATGCAAAGTTGGAAGCTTCCAGGGCCCTTGTTGGGGCCAACGAACGCTTGGAGGTTTAGCTTACTGAGGCCAAGGGAAAGATTACGTCTCTTGAGGATGCATTGAAGTTTTAGCAAGCTCAGTATAAACTGTTAAGGGATAGGAAGCTCCAGTTGGAGGAAGTGTTGAGAACTTCAGTGAGGGCAGCCGATATTGCTCCAGCTCTGGAAGGAAAGAACTGGGGCAGCATCAACCTGGGCCGCAGAGTGATGAGGAAGTTGAGCCCTCGGTTTCCCACAGCCATTTTTGATCCTCGGAATGCCAGCACAACCTGTGTGGAAGATTTGTACGGCCTTTCAGGAAGGAGTTGGCCTCCCAGCCCTTATGCGTCTAGATCATCAAGCCATTTCAAGACCCCTGAGCATCCGGGATCCTCGGAGCAAGCGAAGCCAGCTGGTTCTGGAGGACGGCAGCGGCCGAGCACTTCTCCCCAACGAGGGCCCTCCGAAGGCTGACTGTACTTTGCAAAGTTTTTTTTTTCAGCATACTATTTTGCGCATATTGCTTCTGTGAAGAAATTCACATTGTTTACGTGCAAACACTTGGTTTGTCTTTCTCGGACCATTGAAGTGTTTGGTCTCTTTACGACATGCCTTTTTTTAAGGAGATGTAGTCTTAACTCCTAAACCTTTTGACCATCTTAGGTTGAAGATGCTACCTCTAAGGTCGCTACATGCTCACTACATTATGCCCCCTAAGCTTTAAGTTCAACCTCTGGGGTTACTGGGCATCATGGCCAAGTTTTAGTCCAACCTCTTGGGTCGCTCGGGTATGGGCAAGTTTTTAGTACAATCTCTTGGGCCACTCAAGCATAGTCGAGTTTCTAGTATGACCTCTTGGACCGCTCGAGTATAGCCGAGTTTTTAGTACGACCCCTTCGACCGCTCGGACATGATCGAATTTTTAGTGCAACCTCTTGGGCCACTCGGGTATAGCCGAGTTTCAAGTGTGACCTCTTGGGCCGCTCAGATATGACCGAGTTTTTAGTACAATCTCTTGGACCACTCGGGTATAACCGAGTTTCAAGTACGACCTAACTTCTGAACCATTTGACCATCTTAGATTGAAAATACTACCTCTAGGGTCACAACATGCTTACTGTCTCATACCCCATAAGTTTTAAGTTCAACCTCTAGGGTTGCTTGGCATCATTGTCAAGTTTTAGCTGACCTCTTGAGCAGTTCAGACGTTGTCGAATTTTTAATACGACCTCTTGGACCGCTCGGGTATAGCCAAATTTTTAGTACGACCCCTTGAGCCGCTCGGATATAGCCGAGTTTTAAGTACAACTTCTTGGGCCGTTTGAATATAGTCGAGTTTTATGTACAACCTTTTGGGCTGCTTGGGTATAGTCGAGTTTTAGGGCAAGTGAAAGAATTGCTTTCACTTAACTTAGGGGAAATCTAGGTCTTGCAATTTAATGAGATGACATGCAACATTCAGTAATATACAAGACAAGGAATACGAAATAGGTAATTTTATTACGTTAATGAAATGTGTCACAAGTACATCGAATGATGTATTTTGCCTTACCTGATTATTTGTACGTTTATTAATAATATTTTTGAAGTGTGTGGTGTTCCATGTCCTGGGGACCAGCCTGCCTTCTTGGGTGCGTAACTTATAAGCCCCGTTTCGGAGGATAGTAGAGACCAAGAACGGCATTTCTAATTTTGGGAGAATTTATTCTGACCGGTGTTTATGTTCGTGGCCTCTATACTTATTAGTACTAGGTTCCTTACCTCGAATTGTTGTACCTTCACCTTCTTATTATAATACTGAGCAACCCTTTATTGGTAAGCCACCGTCCTCAGCCTTGCTTGGCCTCGAACATTCTCGAGCATGTCGAGATTTTTTTAAAGCCTCTGACTGTTGTCGCTTAGACTAAAACATTCTACCCGGAGACTAGGAAGGCCCACCTCCACTGGAATGACTGCTTCTACGACGTAGCACAGGCTGAAGGGCATCTCTCTTGTGGGTTCCCTCGGGGTTGTTTTGTACGACCAGAGAATGGATGGTAGCTCGTGCACCCACGAGCCCCCGAAGTGCTCTAGCTTCATTTTGAGTCCATGTAAGATGGTGCGGTTCGTGACTTCCACTTGTCCATTACTTTGCAGATATGCGACTGATGTGAGGACCAAATTTATCCTTAGGATGGTGCACTACTTAGTGAACTATTTTTCAGTTAATTGTGTTCCATTGTCAGTCACGATGCACTCAAAAATTTTAAACCTACACACAATATTCTACCGGACAAACTCAGTGGCGTTCTACTCTATTATCTTGGCGAGTGGCACTGCCTCGACCAATTTGGTGAATTAGTCAACCCCAATGATCATGAACTTCCTTTATCGGATCGCCACTAGAAGTGGTCCGAGGATATCAAGCCCCCATTGGGTAAAGGGTCGTGGTGATTGCAACGCTCGAAGCTCAATATGGGGTCGGTGAGTCATGTTATCGTCGATTTGGCAGTTTTTATATTTGCACACAAAGTTCATGGCACCGTACTTCATGGTTGGCTAGTTGTACCCTTACCTCATGAGCTGGAAGGTTAGGTTCTTTCTCCCGATGTGAGATCCATAGATTTTGAGGTGCACTTCTTGGAGGGCGTATTCTGCCTCCTAGAGAGTGATACACCTCGGGTAAGGGGTCGAGATCTCTCGCTGGTACAATTGGCCACCCATAACAGTGTGCCAACTCGATGTCGTTTTCTCCGACCTGGCTGCGTCCGCGTCCTCAGGTAATGTCCCCTCGGACAAATACCTTAAGTAGGGAGTCATCCAAGTACTGCCGCTTGATACTTGTATCACTTCTGGCTCGGGGTCTTCGATACTTGGCCTGCTCAGAACTTCTTGCATTCCTCGGGTATACTGCTCTGGATCTTTGGAAGCTGCTGCTTTTGCCAATATGTTGGCCTTCCCGTTCTCCTTCCTTAGGATATGGACGAATTCAACCTTCTCAAAATCCACAGTCATACCCTCAACCTTTGAGAGGTATTTGAAGAGCTGTGGGCTATTACCTCAAAATGTCTACAAACCTAGTTGACGACTAACTTAGAGTCGCTGTAGAGAATCAGGTTTTTTACTGAGCATTCCTTGGCTAATCGGAGTCCTACTAGCAATGCTTCATACTCCGCAGCGTTGTTTGTGGCCAAGAATTCCAGGGTCATTGAATACTTTATCTTTGACCCATCGGGTGTTCGTAGAACAACGCCAGCTCCACAGCCGTCCTTCATTGAGGAGCCATCCATATGCAGTATCCATGTTGTTGCTTCGCTCAACTCGTCTGCACCGTGCTAGTTTGGATCACCAATGATCGAGGTCGTCGTCTCAATAATGAAGTCCGCGAGGGTCTGACCTTTTAAGACTGGCCTCGAAAAGAATTCGATATCGAATTCACCCAACTCAATGACCCACTTGACCAGTTGCCCTGACACATCGGGCTTCTACAAGATAGCCCACAATGGCTGATTAGTTAGGACACCACTTTGTGCGCTCGAAAATATGATCTAAGCTTTCATACATAATACACCAACACCATAGCAATCTTCTCTGTGTGGGGGTACCTGGTTTTCACGTCTGTCAAGGTCTTCTCACATAATAGATAGGCTACTGTCTATCATATTGTTGTCATACCAACACCGAGCTTAAGTCTGTATCGGATATCATCAGATACAGATACAGCTCTTCACCTGGTTGGGGAGAAGCTAAAAGAGGAGGGCTCAACAGGTAGTCCTTGAGTCCTCGAAATGCCTCCTCACGGTTGTTATACCACTAAAAACCGTGGGTCTCGTTCCTTTTAGGGCCTTGAAGAACGACAAGTGCCTCTCGACCGATTAGGCCAATAAACGAGAAAGGGCTACTACCCGTCCAGTGAGTTTCTGGACTTCCCTTATTGTTCGTGGAGATCTCATATCAAGGATGGCCTTATTCTTTTCTGAATTAGCCTCAATCCCTCGGTGTGAAACAATATATCTCAGGAACTTTCCAGACGCCATTCCAAATGTACACTCGCTTGGGTTGAGCTTCATTTGGTGAATTCTGAGCACATTGAAGGTCTCGGCCAGGTCCTGGACATGGTGGCCGCTTATTTTTCTTTTGACAAGCATATCATCTATATAGACCTTCACATTTCGGCCTATCTGTTCCTCGAATATTTTATTTATGAGCTGCTGGTAAGTCGCACCCGCATTCTTGAGGCCAAAGGGTATCACTTTGTAATAGTACGTCCCTTCATCCGTCATAAATGACGTGTGTTCCTCGTCATCGGGGCTCATCTTTATTCGGTTGTAACCCGAGTATGCGTCCATGAAACTTAAAAGTTCATGACTGGACGTCGAATCTATAAGTTGATCAATTCTGGGGAGAGGGGAGATGTTATTGGGGCATGCTTTATTGAGGTTTGTGAAATCCACGCACATCCTTCACTTTCAATTATTCTTTTTTACCACGACCATATTTGACAGCCAATTCGGATATTGCACTTCTCGGATGAACCCGACGTCTAAGATTTTCTTTACTTCCTCGTGTATTTCCACCATCTTCTCTGCGGAGTAGTTCCTACGCTTTTACCTGGCGGGTCTGTGACGAGAGTTTATACCCAACTTGTGGACCATTGTTTTAGTGGAGATCCCAAGCATGTCACTTAGTACCCTAGAAAAAACATCCGAGTTTTCCCGCAAGAAGCTAATGAGTTGGTCTCGGATGGTCTCTAACAATGAGCTTCCTATCTGGACATATTTCTCCAGATCTTAGGGATCTAGTAGGACTCAAACAGTTGGTTCCCCGTACTGTTCCTGCTTCAGTGTTGCCTCGTCTCATAGGTCAAGGTCTTCAATTGACTGTGGAAGGGGTTTCTGCGTGACCTGAGACGAATAGCACGCCCGCCTGGTAGCCTGGTCTTCAAGAACCTCCTCAATCCCAAATGGAGTTGGAAACTTCATCTTTAGATGTGAAATGGAAGTGACATCGCCAAAGGTGGCCAAACAAGGACATCCGAGTATTGCGTTATAGACTGACGAAAGGTCCACGACCAGTAAGGTGAGGACCTTGGACGCAGTCCTCGGATACGTCCCCAACATGACCTCTAACTGTATGACACCCTGGACAAGTACTGGCTCATTATCCAGTCCATAGAGTGGTCCCTCTGACGCTTTCATTTTCATTCTCTTAAGTCACAATTTAAAATATGTATCGAGATAAAATAAATTTCTAGAACATCCATTGTCAACAAAAACTCGTTTCATCTGGTAGTCATTTATTCCATTTGAAACGAGTGCGACTACAACCAGGGGATCGAAGTCGGAGGAAGTTTCACGAGCCATGTCCTCATTGCTAAAACTAATAACTTCATCCCTGGTCCACGTCCTTGGCCTCTTTTCCGCAATGATCTCCCAAGCCTCATCTCTGGACTGATGAGTTGATATCATGTTTACAACCCCCGCTGTCACTCTAAAAATTTATCCGGGTATTTGTAGGAAGTGGTTGAGGTGACCCCTCCTTATTAGTTTCTCAATTTTCTTCTATAGCGTCCGACAGTTCTCGGTACAGTGGCCCCCGCTAAAATGATAGTGACAGTACTTAGTCTGATCACCACCTCCCTAGTTCTTCAACAGATTGGGCCACTTCCAAAATTTCTCCTCCTGAATCTGCATCAGCACATTTGTACGAGTGTCGTTCAAAGAAGTAAGATTCACAGGTCTGGACTCCCTCTGAACGACCTGCTCGGACTTGTGCTGCTCCATCATCTGGGGACCCGAATTGTCCCTACCTTTTCTCTTTCCTTCCACCGCCATCGAGTGGAGGTTCTCATCCTTCTCTGGTCACTTCGCATCGTTAGCTTCTTCGGCCACGATGTATGCTCTCGCCACGGCTTCGGCTTCCGTGAACGTATGGAGGCTCTTATGAATGAGGTGCTTGAAAAAGGTGCCTCCCTCCAAGGCAGATAGGAAAATATTCAACTTTATCCCATCAGTCAATTTTGAGATTTGCCTGACCTCCGCTATAAATCGGGTCAGGAATCCCCTCAAACTTTCCCTAGCACCCTACTTCACTGAGGTGAGGTATCAGGGCTACTTCTCTACCCTCCTGATGGAGGCGAATTGTGAGAGAAAAACCGTTGTCGCCTGACTAAATGTGTGAAAGGAATCCACTAGCAGCCCATGGAACCACACTCTCACATCCCCCTTTAGTGTCAGCGGGAAGCACTGACACATGGTCATCTCGTCTAGCCCTTGGAGGTTCAAATACTCGCGGAAGTGGTTTAGATGATCCATTGGATCAACACTTCCATTGAAAATGTCAAGATTTGGCATCTTGAACTTTGGTGGGAGTGTCCTTTTTCTGATTTTTGCAACGAATGGAGATTGGAGCACATTAGCTCCCCCTTTGTTGTTCTTGCCAAAGACGCGGTTTCAAACCATCTCTAATCTCTCCTCCATGTGGGGTGGAGCTGCCACCTTCTTTTTGTTGAGATAATTTCTCAATTCATAAGGCTCCTGGACTGCCTGACGCTCGGAGACTCCCCTGACCCTAGGAGGGGTATCGTTCCGAAGAGTTGCCTCCTGAACAACATGTTCTTGATTGTTAGGGACAAAACGTGGGTTACGCCTCTCGAGACTTTCCTCCTAAACCCGAGGACTTAAGCGGCCCTCAAGTCTCTGAAGGATTTTGCTACTTGAGGCAACTTGGGTCCTCAAGACTTCACGTTGGCTGGCTTGCTTGCTCGGGTGCTCCTTCCCCTTGCCCCTGTTTTGGGATGTCACTATCTAGGAGGCCTTGGAAGGCGATTCTTTCATCCGCTCGTCCATTTTAGAGCAAAGGGTCAATAAGGTTTTGGACCTATCGTCCATCCTTGTAGCCAAAACCCGTATGACCGAATCAAAATGGTCCTCTACCCTGATGTAGGGAGCAGGGCCATCATCGCATGAGGCTGCTTCCCTGGCTGGTGCACTTGCTTGTGCCCTAGTGTTTACAATGCTGGACTTCTAAAAAAAGGTTGTCGGAAGGTTCCCGAATGTTCTATAAAAAAACATCAAAAGTTGACTTTTAGTTTTTTTCCTACAGACGGTGTCAATGTTGCGTCCTTGGGTTCCAGCCATGTATGGATGAAGATCAAAACGACCGCTCGGAGACTCTGGATACACTCGGACGGAACCTGTACAACATAAAAATAATCTAGTCGTCCTTTCAGACTAGTGGGTGTGATTTGAGAGGTAGGAGAGAGGAGCAGAAACCGATGATACACGAGACTTTACGTGGAAAACCTTCCTGTAAATGAGAAGAAAAAACCATGGAATTTTAATCCGAGAATGAGCTTCACTATGCCATTAGAGATTACAAGGAAATTACAAAGCGTGCCCGAGTTTTTTTCTTTCTTTCTTTCTCTCTATAGTAATTAGGGCAAAGTGAATGCTGAGAATCCGTTGTTAGGTGTACAGTTAATATATTTATAGTGGTTGAGCCATCTTTTGAAGGTTGTCCACGTGGCGCTGGCGTGTGCAGGAAGCTGGCCACCAACTCCACCAATTTGGCCTTTCATGCCAGGGAGTTGCCGTGCACGCTGAATGATCT